>OX336389.2:54310269-54538432 GCA_946902985.2 Meconema thalassinum
GGACACCGAAAGCCCGCCGATGAGCCTAGCTTGGTGTCCTAGGCGAAACCCCACACAAGACATGGCACAAACCTAGAAGAATTGCTGAGTTTTAATTCACCGGCCGTGAAAGTCAATATACCATCTTTTTGGAAGCCTTCATAGGGAGGTTAAGGCTGCTTGAGCTTTTAGTTCTCGTAGTCAAGTGGTGCAGTTGCACCTTATATAAAGGGAGGTGGCGCGCAGTTCGTCACTCCTGTGGGGGTCCGGGCGGGGACACCAAGAGCCCGCCGATGAGCCTAGCTTGGTGTCCTAGGCGAAACCCCACACAAGACACGGCACAAACCTAGAAGAATTGCTGAGTTTTAATTCACCGGCCGTGAAAGTCAATATACCATCTTTTTGGAAGCCTTCATAGGGAGGTTAAGGCTGCTTGAGCTTTTAGTTCTCGTAGTCAAGTGGTGCAGTTGCACCTTATATAAAGGGAGGTGGCGTGCAGTTCGTCACTCCTGTGGGGGTCCGGGCGGGGACACCAAGAGCCCGCCGATGAGCCTAGCTTGGTGTCCTAGGCGAAACCCCACACAAGACACGGCACAAACCTAGAAGAATTGCTGAGTTTTAATTCACCGGCCGTGAAAGTCAATATACCATCTTTTTGGAAGCCTTCATAGGGAGGTTAAGGCTGCTTGAGCTTTTAGTTCTCGTAGTCAAGTGGTGCAGTTGCACCTTATATAAAGGGAGGTGGCGCGCAGTTCGTCACTCCTGTGGGGGTCCGGGCGGGGACACCAAGAGCCCGCCGATGAGCCTAGCTTGGTGTCCTAGGCGAAACCCCACACAAGACACGGCACAAACCTAGAAGAATTGCTGAGTTTTAATTCACCGGCCGTGAAAGTCAATATACCATCTTTTTGGAAGCCTTCATAGGGAGGTTAAGGCTGCTTGAGCTTTTAGTTCTCGTAGTCAAGTGGTGCAGTTGCACCTTATATAAAGGGAGGTGGCGCGCATTTCGTCACTCCTGTGGGGGTCCGGGCGGGGACACCAAGAGCCCGCCGATGAGCCTAGCTTGGTGTCCTAGGCGAAACCCCACACAAGACACGGCACAAACCTAGAAGAATTGCTGAGTTTTAATTCACCGGCCGTGAAAGTCAATATACCATCTTTTTGGAAGCCTTCATAGGGAGGTTAAGGCTGCTTGAGCTTTTAGTTCTCGTAGTCAAGTGGTGCAGTTGCACCTTATATAAAGGGAGGTGGCGCGCAGTTCGTCACTCCTGTGGGGGTCCGGGCGGGGACACCAAGAGCCCGCCGATGAGCCTAGCTTGGTGTCCTAGGCGAAACCCCACACAAGACACGGCACAAACCTAGAAGAATTGCTGAGTTTTAATTCACCGGCCGTGAAAGTCAATATACCATCTTTTTGGAAGCCTTCATAGGGAGGTTAAGGCTGCTTGAGCTTTTAGTTCTCGTAGTCAAGTGGTGCAGTTGCACCTTATATAAAGGGAGGTGGCGCGCAGTTCGTCACTCCTGTGGGGGTCCGGGCGGGGACACCAAGAGCCCGCCGATGAGCCTAGCTTGGTGTCCTAGGCGAAACCCCACACAAGACACGGCACAAACCTAGAAGAATTGCTGAGTTTTAATTCACCGGCCGTGAAAGTCAATATACCATCTTTTTGGAAGCCTTCATAGGGAGGTTAAGGCTGCTTGAGCTTTTAGTTCTCGTAGTCAAGTGGTGCAGTTGCACCTTATATAAAGGGAGGTGGCGCGCAGTTCGTCACTCCTGTGGGGGTCCGGGCGGGGACACCAAGAGCCCGCCGATGAGCCTAGCTTGGTGTCCTAGGCGAAACCCCACACAAGACACGGCACAAACCTAGAAGAATTGCTGAGTTTTAATTCACCGGCCGTGAAAGTCAATATACCATCTTTTTGGAAGCCTTCATAGGGAGGTTAAGGCTGCTTGAGCTTTTAGTTCTCGTAGTCAAGTGGTGCAGTTGCACCTTATATAAAGGGAGGTGGCGCGCAGTTCGTCACTCCTGTGGGGGTCCGGGCGGGGACACCAAGAGCCCGCCGATGAGCCTAGCTTGGTGTCCTAGGCGAAACCCCACACAAGACACGGCACAAACCTAGAAGAATTGCTGAGTTTTAATTCACCGGCCGTGAAAGTCAATATACCATCTTTTTGGAAGCCTTCATAGGGAGGTTAAGGCTGCTTGAGCTTTTAGTTCTCGTAGTCAAGTGGTGCAGTTGCACCTTATATAAAGGGAGGTGGCGCGCAGTTCGTCACTCCTGTGGGGGTCCGGGCGGGGACACCAAGAGCCCGCCGATGAGCCTAGCTTGGTGTCCTAGGCGAAACCCCACACAAGACACGGCACAAACCTAGAAGAATTGCTGAGTTTTAATTCACCGGCCGTGAAAGTCAATATACCATCTTTTTAGAACAAGTGTTTGTGGGGGAAACAAGGAATTGGTTTGCTGTCTACAGAGACAAGTTTACTGATATTAATGATTTTAAAATGAAATTCTGTGAAAAGTTCTGGAATGAGGTTATTCAGTCGCAGCATCGTGAGGGAGTAGTGTGTGGTAAATATAACCCTAAAGGAAGCTCCACCATGACCGAATACTTTTTAGGGCAGGTATTAGTGTGTAAATATCTGGATGGCTTGAAGGAGGAAAGTGATGTGGTGAGGTTGCTACTTAGGCACTTTCCCTATAGGATCAAGGAGGCTGCTTGTATCCAGAATGTAAAGACTATATCACAAGTAGAAAATTTGTTAAGCACATTTGATGCACTAGGGAGAGGGGGTTATGAGGACAATTTCAATCGGAACCAGGGTAATAATAATAAAAATAGACCTAATGAAGCCAGGCATCAAGAAGTTCAAGGGAACGGTGGCGAAGGGGCCAACGCTCAAAATAGAAATAATAATAATCAGCTAAATCAGAACAGAGGAAATGGCTATGGTAATCAGTATCAAGGGAGGAACAATGATTTCAGGGGAAATCAAGGGAGGAACAATGATTACAGGGGAAATCAAGGGAGGAACAATGATTTCAGGGGAAATCAAGGGAGAAATTATAATGACAATAATTACAACCAGAATAGGGGTCAAGGAAGAGGACAGCCTAGTGGTAGTAATATACAGCCAAACAATGACAACACAGCCCAGAACAACCAGACCAGTTTAGTAGTTAGTAGTACTACGGCCAGCTGTAGCGGTTCTTTAAACGCGAACCAGGCTGCGAAGTAAGGTCAGAATCTCAGTCTGTAGCATGCCCTGTCCATACAATTATACAGGAACCCTATGACCTAAATGTAAGAAATGAATTATTACATGAACTAAATGATGAAGGTATTATTCAGGAAGTGGTTAGTAAGAGCCCCATAGTTAAATTTAACGTGTCCGAGGCGTACACAGATGTTTTAATTGATAGTGGTTGTATGAAGAGTTGCATAAGTAGTGCATTTTATGATAAAATGAAAGGAACTGGAGTAAATTTTGAGGAGATGCCAATTAAAAGCACTTTTGTTATCACAGCTGTTGGGAAGAGGTCTAAAGTAATTTCTAAGCAAGTTTTAGTAGACATTAAAATTAATAATCATGTAGAGAAGCAGATTTGCCTTGTAATTCCAAATTTAGTATTCAGTGTTATCTTGGGTTCAGAGTGGCTAAGTAGAGTGTCTGGTAACTTATGTTATGATGTAGGGAGTTTGAAATTTAAATGGGGAGATTCTGAAGTAGAAGTAGCGTTCAATGACCATATTCAGAGGAGTAGTATTGTAGGTGTGATTTGTACTTTAAATGAGATATCGCCAGCCGTAGAGCGGGGTTCTCCATGTTTTGTGGGCAGTGTGATTACGAACGGAAGTCTAGAGGACTCGTTACGTGAGGCTGCATTTCAGGGAAATATAGAGGATGAACAGTGTGTTCGGCTCTATGATGTGTTATGGTGTAATAGGAGAGTGTTTGAGGATCGCATTGGTATGGCCAATTGCTATACACATTCATTGAACGTTATTGATAGGTCAGTATTCACAGGACATAGATATCCTGTACCTTTCGCTTATCAGAGTGCAGTTGAGGCACAAATTAATCAGATGCTTGAAGATGGGATTATTGAGCACTCTAACAGTCCGTATGTTAATTCTTTGATAACGGTACCCAAGACCGACGGCACTGTTCGTATTTGTTTAGACGCTCGTTTGGTTAACAGTAGAATTAGTTCAGATCAGCTGAAATCTATGTCAATAGAAGAATTAATGCAAACATTTGAGGGGAAGAAGTATTTCACTTGTGTAGATTTGAGTTCCAGTTTTTGGCAAGTGCCACTTATGTACGAAGATAGATCATTTACAGCTTTTAGTCATAAATATAACCTTTATCAATTTTGTAGAACACCTTATGGGTTAAAGAGTAGTTCAGCAGCTTTAATTAGGGCTTTAAACATCGCATTAGGGGATGACACAGGAGAGTTTGTAACCATTTACATTGATGATATGGTAATTAGTTCACGCAGTTTTGAGGAGCATCTACGTCATTTAAATATAGTTTTTCAGAAGTTAGATCAGGCAGGGTTCACTTTGAAGCTGTCTAAGTCGTCATTCTGTCAGTCAGAAGTGACATTTTTAGGTCATAGAGTGTCGAGTAGAGGTGTAACACCAGAAGAAAGTAGGGTTAATAAGATACTTAACGCAGAGGTGCCACAGAATGTTAAACAGTTAAAAACTTACCTGGGAATTTGCAACTTTTTCAGGAGGTTCGTTCTTAAATACTCAGGGTTGGTAGAACCATTCAGGGAATTGCTTAAAAGTGGGACTCGGTGGAGATGGGAGTCCAAGCATGAACAGGCTTTTAGAGCGCTGATGGAAGGTTTTGAGAAAGCTGTAGTGCTGAAATATCCGTTAAAAGATAAGGAATATGTGGTTATGACAGATGCTTCACATATAGGCATTGCTGGAGTATTATGTCAGAAAGATGATGAGGGTAATCTGTGCATTGTATCTTTAGCCTCGCGAGGACTGACAGCAGCGGAGAAAAGATACACGATTACTGAGTTAGAGCTATTAGGTATTGTTTTCAGTTTAGGGAAATTTAGAATGTATTTAGTAGGGGGGAAATTTGAGATCCACACAGATCACCATGCATTACTGTATATGAGGACTTGTAAACTCAGTTCTAACAGAGTTAGTAGGTGGATTCTTGCTCTGCAGGAATACGAATTCACAGTAAAATATATTAAAGGTAAAGATAACATTCTTGCAGACATGCTATCGAGGGACACTAATTTATGTAGGGATTATCCTGTGGTTAGAGCAGAGGACGGTATTTTAATATGTGCATGTGTGGACAGTAGCAACAGGGCATCGTTACAGACACTGAGAAATATGCTAGTGGAGCAACGTGATGACGTTAAGTTAAAGGAGCCACTGGCTAGGTTGGAAATAGGTGAAGAAGAGTATGTGAAAGTAGGACGGTTCACGTACAAGATGCAGGATGGGCTTCTTGCAAGGACATAGTCTCCGAAAGTATGTGTCATAAAGTAAGGATGTTTAGCTGGCGAGCCAGCCTATCAAATGAGTAAGTGTGGTATTTGGTGCGTGGGAGGAGATGGTCTTCCAGGCAGGCGTATCAGAAGTCACACAGGGGGGTAGTATGTAAGTAAATGAGAGTTTTTAAGGTACAGGGAAATATGACGGGATTGTCGGATGCTGTTGAGCACTAAATTGTCTCGATGCACCAAGGCCATTTTGGCAGCGCTGATGGGTTCCCATTTATCTCCAAGAGATGGGGGAGCGCTTGTATAGGGCTTGTTAGCTTAAGGCGTCCACGAGATAAAAGATGGGCCATCAGAATGCGAGACAGTCCTTCATGAAACTCATACATGTCAGCACACGTGATTTCTGTTTACGGCCTCGCCATGTAAGATTTGTAAGTGTGTAATTTAAGATAATTTGTACAATGGTATTATTTGTGTGAGGAGAAATGGTCTGTGTTGAGAACTAGTATTAAGTAGAATATGGTTAACGGGAACTTAACAAGACAGGGCGATTACGGCACAGAAATATTTGGTGTTATATGTAATGCGCATTTACTGTTTTTTTTTCAGAAGTCAATATTAATTTAATCTACTTTAAAGAGAGATTAAGTATTATGGTCACGAGGCGCTGCCACAGTAGTGTGATCGTGTGCTCAGTGATAAGTGAGATTAAATTTCACCATAAGGAGGGGACCTCCAGTGAAATTAGGAAGTTCTATGGTGATATAAATATATCAGAACACCTTCAATGCGTGTGATATGACATCATAAATACATAGTGCTCACACATTAATTATGTCTATTTCTCCAACATAGAGAAATTTGAGAGGCGGAAATATCCGTGGAACACTATTCCATATGTAAAACATTGGACTGGTTGCAAAGTGCAATCCATAGTGACAACAAACTTTGACGCAAAGTGCGTGAAGAAAAAATATGAGTGTATATATCTGTAATTTAGGGTGATTTCGTTTATGTAATATGTATTTTGGATGGGGTTTATTAACGTGTCTGGGATAATCGGATAATGGACCGTCGTCACGGTAAATCATCCGATGATCCGAGGCGAATATGTAACGTGTTTTTCGAGGGGTTTTATGCAACTGGCATAAGTCAGTAGGAAGCCATTCTATATTTATTTACGCGGCAAATTGTTCAGCCAAGAGAATTTTTCATGTTAATTTATTATTATTATTAATTTATTATAATTATTATTAAGATATTTTCGGTGCATTTTATAAAAATTATTAGCATTCAGATAGGTTTTCTATGTCTTAGAAAACGCTATCAAGCAAATTATTACGAACGACAATATTATAGAAAATTATGTGATTACGGAATTTTACGGAGTTTTCGTCAGTTAGGGTATATCGAGAGACGTGACTCACTGGAATTTCGAATACAAGCTGATTCCTGTCGAGAAGTATTACGCAAGGCTGGGTCGCAAGGTCTAGAAAAGGCGAATTGTTGGAACGGAAATCGACTTCTCCCTCTCGCGCGCCGAGTGTAATGAGGCAGAGGAGGGGAACTAGCGGCGTGCTCAGCCAATCAGGGGAGACAACGTAAGCTGGAAGACGGTACCGTGGTGGGGGAGCCAACTGGTGCATATATCGTTCGACGCGCCGTGAAACGAGGACTATCTGTGAAATACTTGACGAGTATGGATGCGCGTGCGAGTGGCTCCGATGTTCGGTGGAGTTAAGGACTATCTGTGAAATACTTGCGGAGTATGGTTATACGCGGGGGACGCTCCGATGTTCCGTGGAAGGGACAATCTGTGTAGAACTTGCAGAGTACGGTCGCAAGTGCGTGTCGCTCCGATGTTCAGTGGAGTTAGCGACGAACTTTTGTAAAACTTGGTTGTACGAGTGTTTGGGTCCGAGGTACGGACCATAGAATTATCTAATCTACCAGAATATCATCAAATTCCGACGGAGATGACGACGTCCAGGAGACTGTGGGAAGCTCACAACATCAGCAAGTACGAGGGAAATGCCTTGGCAATTTCCAATGGTAAGCGCAAATGACGCAGAAATACGCAATCTCTCATTTTTCTTTGTTTTATATTTCAGTAACTTCATAGCTTGGAAATAAGAGTAAAATCAATTTATCAGACTCCGTTTTCACGTAATTTTCTATCGGTAATATTCAAATCACAACGCTCCAATTTAAATTTTAAACTTATTATTATTATTAATTTTGCTATACTTGTTTTATATAATAAATGCATTTCTTTTACAATGCAATCTTTGCTTTCAGTAGGTAGCATTAAATATAGACCAA
Organism: Meconema thalassinum; assembly: GCA_946902985.2. Taxonomy (NCBI): domain Eukaryota; kingdom Metazoa; phylum Arthropoda; class Insecta; order Orthoptera; family Tettigoniidae; genus Meconema; species Meconema thalassinum. The sequence goes on from OX336389.2 coordinate 54,318,061, forward strand.
TTCCTTCTCCTGATACAATTGTTTGTTGGGTTAATGATCAAATCATACCACGATCTGAGTGAATAGTGTCTTGAAGGTGTTCTGCCAGAGCTAGACGTTGTTAAATACAAATTTAGATTTCAACATTGCATTGAGGTCTTGGCGCCCATTAAAACAACATAGCTTAGGCAAAGGTAAACAATTACATTTTCTCCCAACAGTGTGGGCTAGCGAAACTGTTACATTTGTACGCTCAACGTGTGGGCAGTCAAAAGGTTACACTTGTCGCTACCAACATGGGGCACTAACTAAATAAACATTACAGCATCCGCACGACTTTTATCCACATCCGCACGACTCTTATCTGCATCCACATGTTTATCCGAATCTACTGGCATTACAACAATATTTTTTATTAGATAAAGCATAAAGCAATACATATAGACATTTGGGGGGAAAGTCGTTCCCTTAGGCTTTGTATGTCAAGTGCTATGTTGAAAATGAAGGATATACAGTCAGAATTGCAACCCTTTTCAGTTCAGAGTGTTAATTATGCTTACTGACATAATTTGAATTGAGATTAGCTGAGATTAAAAACTATAAGCCCACATTTACTTACGTCCTTAAGTGTTTGGAAGTGTATATATTAGCTTATCTGAATGTGTTCTGCTACCTGAAGTCAAGTGGTTATTATGAATCACTTGACAAGCCCTCGAAAAACAATCTACTGTATATGTGAGCACAAATAATCAGTAAAACCTACATGAGTGAAACACAAAATAATCAGCATGTGCCCACTAATACTGTGCTAAATGAATTGAAATGACATCTTATCATAAAGCCTATTGTCTCCAAGCTGTTAATACTACTGCCACTGTGTTAATGAAGTGAAGTGAACTTAACTGAATGTATATTGTTTCAAAGCTGCAACTGACTATAAGTAAGAGATCAACAGATTTAATCATCACTGGCAATATACTATTTGAGGCAGATTAATTTTTATGCAATGCTTTTATACAAGCTGTAAAATAATGATGTACCGTAAACATGGCAACATTTCAACAATACAAAGAAAGAGATGTATCCTAGTTAGGGCAAACCTAAATCAAAACACTAGAGTTTAAAGAAACAAAGAAACACAGGCGTTAATAATACAGTCGTGTGGTCATGTAAACTAATATATGTGTATGTCAAATGGTTCTGGACCTTCACAAATCTCCCATCCCACCATGGCATAGATATGTCATAGTCAGATAGAGAAATCCGTCATTTCATGAAAAGCTGGCATATGATGTAAAATGGTACAGTGACGCGTTGTTTCATGAAAAGATTAATTTTGCCGTCACATAGTGTAATTCTTTTTGTACATTATCTGATGGGAAGTCCAGCCCGTCACTTAATGAGGTAGTGGCAGCGGTTTTCACGTGTGAGGTAAGCGGGATTTCCAAGAATTAATCGTATAAACTTGTCGACACCGAAGGTCTGTTATTTTCTCAGAAAGAGAACACTGTGTCATATGGGACAAATGACGAATGGGCTGTACCTTATTTATCTCGTACATTCCCTCCCCAGCATTTTGGGCTCGCGCCTAGAAGAAATAATATGCTACCATATTCTAAGCGGAAGAAGAAGGTCGTTCAGATTTCGTGCATTTTGTTTCTAAAACATGAGAGATAGAAGACCTGAAGTACAACATATCTTGGCTTCGCTGTTCCGCACTTGAAAACAATGAAAACTGTCACACACGCGCAAAATGAGATCTTGTACAGCTCTTAGCGGCCCGAATTGCCAAGAGAGGTTGTGGTCTCGGCTTCCTGACAACTACGTGCTGAGTTTGATCCCCACTAAGATGGAATATTTTTGCCAACTAATTCATTTTAAGGGCTAGGGATATCTTGGTTATCTTCGGTGGATGATGTCTGATAGCCTGTGTTTGTGTGGTGACTGAAGTAGTGTGTGTAGCCATAAAGGGTAAAGAATTTGGGAAGGTGTCCCGGGACTTTAAATAAAGTACCATCCCGGCATTTTCCTAGAGGGTGTGTGGAGAGACCTGGGGGGGAAACTTAGCAATGGGATTTGAACCAGCATATACTCATTATGGAATCAACTATGGTTACCAGGGATAGGAACTTCAGATCATGGTTCGATTCCCCGCTCTGGCAAGGAATTTAATTATGGTCCGAGGGTTGGATCGTGGTACACTCAGCCTCGTGAGGCAAAACTGAGGTGGTGGGTTCAATTCCCACCTCAGCCATTGAGGATGTGGTTTTCCCCTTCTCCTCCAGGCAAACGCCGGGATGGTTCCTAACTTAAGGTCACGGCTGCCTACTTCCTAAACTTAACCTGAACTACAGATACCACAATAACACCGGTTATCAGACAAATTGTACACATTCCCAAGTACGCAGGGCTAAATGTCCACCTCAAATGAAGCAACATCATACTTCGTCTATTGTGTCTCGGTACAGTTCTGTTTTTTTGTTTTGTTTTGTTTTTTGTATTTTTTTTTTAGAATTTAGAATTTATTAAGAATAATCAATATTACATCCAGCAATACAAGAAAATATATGCACACATAGCTTTTTAAGTATTAGGACATACCCGTACATTATTCAATCAATCGCGTGTGCTATATAGACATTGTCCTTGTCACTACAACACTGTATAATTGACTTGTCCCATTAAATATGTACAATCTTCATCATATCGTAACTTTAGTCTATTTCTGATTATTATCTAAGTGATCGTATTAGTCTAAAAATGTAAATTCTTAGATCTATGGGATGAGTATCAATTCAGCCGAGTAAGGGAAGAATATATGTAAGCTATACCACGTAAGGCAAGGCCTTGTGGGTGGCATATTAGGTCTCCTTACCTAATTATAACGTTAAGTGCTCATGTTAAAAAATATATTACATCATCATCGGCTTTAACTCGAAACCGAGTATAAATCTTCTTCCTTCAGTCCAGTTTGTGGATGTGTTTACGGTGACTAAAGAGTCCAATCCTGGCATGGAACAAGCGACCACACAAGTCGCATAGTATTGCTGGAGGAGGACGTGGTTGGGCTGCTCGAAGTTTCCTAGCTTGACGCTTGGCCTCTTCATGTATGCGTCGATCCCTTTCAAACGCCTTTACAGTATCCGAGATGGTACGGCGCCAAGTTGAGCGGTTTTCAGCCAGCATGTCCCAGGTTTGTGAATCAAGACCTGTCAATTTCAGGGTCTGCTTAAATTGGTCCTTGTAGCGCCTCTTAGGACCACCATGAGGTCTGGTGCCATAGCATAACTCACCATATAGCATTTGACGAGGTAATCTCACATCATCCATCCGATGGACATGACCAATCCATCTAAATTGGTGACCTATTATGGATGATTCTATGCTGTTGATTTGAGCCTTTTCCAGAACAGCAATATTGGTAATGCGGTCTTCCCATTTAATCCTCAGGATTGATCGAAGTTTTTGTAGGTGAAAACGCTCAAGCTTCCTAAGATCACGTCGGTAAAGGGTCCACGTTTCACAGCCATACAACAATGTAGAAATGACTACTGCTTTGTACACCATAAGCTTTGTACTCATGGATAGATCTTTATTCATGAAGACCCGGTGCGCTAATCGTCCATATGCTGCATGGGCTGCGCCAATTCTCTTATCCACATCCTGCTCACAGGTACAGCTCACAGAAATGGTACTGCCCAGGTACGAGAAGTGGTCAACCTGTTCTAATGGCAAATTTGAAATGGAGATATTGAACTGAGGAAGAGGTGTGCCTGGTGAAGGTTGTGCCAAGACTTTAGTCTTATTGACATTTATGGTAAGACCAAAGCGATCACATGCACTTTTGTACCAGTTAACTGACTCTTGCAGCTCTTCTGGTGTGAGAGTTGGTGACGCAGCATCATCTGCATACAACATGTTAGTAACCTTAGTAACCTGAGTTTTCCTCAAGGAGCGGAGACGAGTTAGGTTGAAAAGCCCTCCATCAAAACGATACTTGATCTCCACACCTGGGATGTTTGTGGGTGAATCATAAAGCATTGCAGCCAAGTACAGCGCAAAAAGCGTTGGAGCTAGTACACATCCTTGTTTCAGTCCATGGGTAATGGGAAATTCATCGGACATCTTATTCTGATGGCAAACCTGACCTGTCATGCCATCATGGAGAGCTTTGATTAGATCTACAAAACGCTGAGGGCAACCAAACCGCTTCAGCACTGCCCACATGGCTGGTCTTGGAACCGAATCAAATGCCTTTTCCAAGTCATAAAAGACTAAGAAGAGTGGATTCTGTTGTTCTCTACATTTTTCTTGTAGCTGTCTCACACAGAAAATCAAGTCAATTGTGCTTCTGGAAGTTCTAAATCCGCATTGTGACTCTGGGAGGATCCTCTCAGAGATAACCTTGAGGCGGTTAAGTAGAATTCTTGCAAGAATCTTCCCCACAATTGATAGCAGTGATATACCACGGTAGTTGCCACAAACACTGCGATCACCCTTTTTAAAGATAGTGACGATAGTGGCATTCTTTAGGTCTCCAGGTACCTTTCTTGATTCCCAAATTCTGAGGATAAGGATGAAAATTCTTGTTTTGAGGGAATGACCTCCGGCTTGAATTAGTTCCAGAGGGATGTTATCTGGGCCAGGTGCTTTTCTGGGTTTCAATTGGGTGAGAGCTGCACTGAATTCATGATAAGTAGGAGGTACTGCCAACCACAGTTGTTCAGGTTGTTGCGGCACATCACAGAGGAAGTCTCCAGCAGCTTCTGATGGACGATTTAGGAGATTGGAGAAGTGCTCCTTCCAGCGTTCCAAGATTTCTTGACTATCAGTAAAGGTAGTAGAATTATCAGCGCTTTTCAGTGTACCTGATGATGAGCGAGATGGTCCATATATTTCCTTGAGTATGGCATAGAAGTTCCTCAAGTCTCGAGCATCCGATAATCTCTGCAGTTCCTGAGCCTTCTGTTGCCACCAAGTATTTTTAATCTGCCTTATCTGCGTCTGGCATTTACCCTTGAGTTCCAGTAGTTTATCTCTCTTTGTGTTGGAAGTTGGGTCTTGAAGATGGGCAAGATAGGCATTCCTTTTGGCATTGATGAGAGACAGAATTTCCTCATTGTTGTCATCAAACCAGTCTTGTCTTTTCCGCACTATAAAACCAATGGTTTCCTCAGCTGACTGTGTGATAATCTTCTGTAATGTGGCCCATTCTTGCTGAATATCATTTGTTACTGGGTTTTCTGATAACTGGGTGACGATCCTGTTTCCAAAATGTTTGTACATGGATTCATCCTGAAGTTTGGATGTATTAAACTTCTTTCTTGGCAAATTTTTGATGTTCCTAGGTGGTTTAGGTCTGATGGATATCCTGAGCTTACATATAAGAAGTTTATGATCTGTCCAACAATCGTCTATATTCCTTGCTGTTCTGGTAATAAGAGTGTCCTTCTTATCACATTGCCGGGTAATGATATAATCAAGAATGTGCCAATGTTTGGAACGAGGATGCATCCACGTGGTTTTGAAGCGGTCAGGTAGCCGGAACTGCGTGTTGGTAATGAAAAGTTCGTGTTCTGCACAAAGACCAAGAAGCAACAGTCCATTGGGATTACATTTTCCAAGTCCCTGTTTGCCCATCACATTATTCCATAGCCTGTGATCTTTCCCAACTCTGGCATTGAAGTCACCGAGGAGCAAGAGTTTATCTGCAGATGGTACCTTGGAGATGATTTCACTTAGCTGATTATAGAACTGAGCCTTTACTTCATCATCAGAATCTAAGGTAGGAGCATAGGCAGAGATGAGTGTCATAAAGGAACCTCCTGAGAGTGGTATGCGGAGAGTCATGAGCCTTTCGCTGATTGCAATGGGCGTAAGTTGGTGATAATTTACCAGTTTGGTCTTCACAGCGAAGCCCACACCATGAATACGACATTCACCCTCATCCTTTCCTTTCCAGAAGATGGTATATCCTGTTCCAGATTCAGTAATCTTGCCTTCAGCAGACAGCCTAGTTTCACTGAGAGCAGCAATGTCAACGTTCAGTCTTGATAACTCATGGGTTACGAGAGCTGACCTTCTCTCAGGTCTAATGTTATTGTCAAAATCAAGCAAGGTTCTGATGTTCCATGATCCAATAATCAAATTGTGATTCTTTACTGTTTTTGAGTTTCGACCGCATGAGGGGTGACCTGCTGAGTGCGGTTGCCCAGCCGGACCAAGATTGTGACTTCCGATGTTTAGCCCACCTTTTCTAGGGCCTTCCCCATGTGGGGTGGGCAGCGGTGATCCTAAATAGGCCTGCCCAAACACAGATGCAGGACCGAATTCCTGAGTAGTCACAGAGTCTCCGGAAGACGACCATCACACATCTGCTGCCAACGTGCAGGTCCGAACTAGGGGCTTCCAGTTACACCCATAACCTGCCCCCACCGTCCATATCCCATCGCCGTTGGACTTTGAAAAGTGACGTTCGGAAGAAGTGCCACTGGCGTGAATTTGTTTAGGGTGGATCTCAGCTTGCCAGGACGAGACCCACACACTATGATCTCTGAGCCTTATCCTGCGGCTCACAAAGAATGAGACATGCAGGACCGAACACAGAGACTGCAACGAACTGCCGCATACTCAAGTACTACTGAGGTGCGCCTTTACAGCCAGTCCGTCTGGCGTGGCCTCTTCCGCCTCTATGACCGTTGGGAGCCATGAGAGTGATTGGCTCCTCATCCGCTCATTTTGCCGTTGGGCCAAAACCTGCCCATCATAACTATGGACAATAGTTTGCCCTATTAAACCTGAGCAATAGGCTGCCCCTTCCGCCAACCACACTGTGCCAGAGTTCACCTCTTTCACTGCAGGTACCGTTGAGGACTTCACCGTAACCCTGGCAAGGGACCCTAACAAGGTACTACCAGCCGGGCCAGCTGGACCAAGGTTTTTTAAAGAGGTGTTACTCCTCTATCACTCCCTGCTTGATCATACTATATATATATATACTGTAACACTGTATAACACTACACTAGGTGCTATTGCACCACACTGTAACACTCCACTAGTAGCAATACCAACACTGTATAACACTACACTAGGTGCTATTGCACCACACAGTACATATACTGTATATATTACAATAAGAGTTCTGAAATAGCTAGGTAGCAATGGTAATGCTAATTTATAGATTAAGCTACTTTAATATATCTTTAATGACATATTTTTATTCTCTCGAACTAATATCTTTGCGTTACGTGTAAACTTTGTAGATTTATGTAACTGCTCTTTTATGGCTTTAAGAAGGATATTGTAAAATTTAGGAATCAAGTATTGAAAATTATGCTTTGCAATAGTTAGATTTGGTTTGAAGAGGACAGACAAATTTTCTGTTCTACCTCTTGTTTGGTAGGTGTGGCTCATATTTATAACAGAATTTTTATTTTTATAGATATATTTATAGACTTCCGTCACGTTAAGTTGTCCTATATTCATGACGTTTGTTTCCGCATACAATTCATTAGTAGGATATAACCATTCCTTTTTATACATGATACGCAACACTTGAGCTTTTCTTACAATAGTTTGATAAGCTCCTCCCCATGCAATTATTCCATACGTGAAAGTAGACTGAATAAGTGCAAAGTAGATATCTCTCAGCAGTTTAATATTGACAATGTGCTTCAGACAATGAAATACATAAACTGTCCCCCTTATTTTCTTTGTGATGAAATCAATGTGCGATCTCCACTTCATGTCTTCATCAAAATAAATTCCTAGGTATTTTATATTGTGTGTGCGGTTGATTTTTATGCAGTTGCAGTTTGTATTACAGTTTTCTCCATGTACTGTAAGCTCTTTGAAGCAGTTTTGATTGCTTTTTAGTGTGAAAATAATAAATTTTGATTTATTTATATTCAAAAACAATTCATTATTATCCAGCCATAATTTAATCCCTTTTAAAGCTTCTGTTGCTTCTTGCCTGACTATTTCCCATGTATTCCCTTCTACAAATATAGCGGTGTCATCTGCATAAGTGATAATTGAACTATTTTTTAGATTATTTATTTATTAATATTTCTATGTCATTAATGTATATAATAAAAAATAGTGTCCCTAAGACTGTTCCTTGTGGTATTCCCCTTTTTACTTGCATCGGTGCACTCAATGTGTCTATTTTTACATTTTGGATTCTGTCAGTAAGGTAATTTCCGATGAGATTAAGAGCTGTGGCTCGTAAATTCACAGGCCACATTTTGCAACATAACTCTTTCCTAACTAATCTCCTGGAAGGAAAAATCACAGGGAAGAAAGGCCGAGGACGACCTAGAAAATATTTCCTTCAAGACTCACACTAATTCTTCATTGTGGTTCCTACTATGAAATGAATCGAGGTGCTGAAAAGAGAGAACAATGGCTCCGGTGACAAGACATTCATTGTCTTTGGAAGTTGATGATGAAAACAATTGGTTGATTTCGTGGAGGGTTCACGTTTGAGAAAATCTCGAATTTCAGCCTATTTGTTATAGACAGAAAATTTTGAATGGTTCTTCTTTCTTCTCATTGTGTGTGTCTTACCTGTTATCGTTCCAGTTTTGTTGCTAATTCATCAGCCCGGTTTGATTCGGTTTAAATTGAAATTATATCCATGTGATGATTGTCGGGACGGGTGGACCTATTATGGACAGGGATGGGGTAGGCGCCTCGTGACTTGAAGTAAGGTACTATCCCGGCATGTGGGTGGAGGGAATGTGGAAAAGCCCCGGGGAGAATCCACACTCTGGATAGCCGCTGTTATTGCCAGGTTTTGAACCTACGATCTCCGGACTTGCTGCAGCTACCCTCGTGGCCGGGGTGCAAGATTTGTATGAGCAAAGCTACGCCGCGGGACTCGTTTAAGTTTCAACGGGCTTGGGGATGATGTGCAATAAATTTCTGTGGCAGGTTGTATTAAGGCCAAATGCCCTTCCTGGCGCCAAACTAATGAAAAGTTAATGAGAGATTAAATGAAACTGAACCAAGAGATGGAAGGAAGCGGCCGTAGCCTAGTAGAAGGTATCGTCCTAGCATTTGCTTAGAGTTTAAAATGGAAGATTCAATTTATTGACCACTGTAAGTGGGGTTTGAACCACTCGTCAAGTCCATATATAGGTTGGTTTCATGGCTTTGAGCTGCATTTAGTGACTGTAGCTACCAAACACACATAATTACTATTATTGTCATCACATGCAAACTCTCCTTCACTTGTCTCCTACAAATCCTGGGGTTAATGTTAACTGGAAATTGTTCCATCGAAAGATCTGCAATGAATATTACCCGATATGAATACAGCCTTTTGGCTACAACTATTTCTTCTTTGATTTAATTTCCTGAGCTAATTCAATCGTTATAATCCAAATAACTATGTATTTAATTTGAGGAAATTGTAAATAATACAGTGCAGCCTCAAGCCACGTCACCCAGCAGGTTATCGACTTTTCTTGCGTGACAGTGTATACTAGCTAGCTAACTCCTTCCTTTCTGACAAAGGAGTGAAGCTGGTGCCATTTTTAACCCGGCAGAAATCCCTCGACAAATATCTTATAGTACACCATGCAACCGATGTATTCTAATTTATATATGCATTCAATCATTTATTTATTAAATAATATTACGGTACATAGGCATAATCCCAATTATGTTTCTTCTTGCCATATTGAACCCATTTGGTCCCATGTGCCATTCGACTGGGAACCATATCAGTCTCTATGATGCTCCTTTCCCAGCAGAATCACACAGCAAGAGGTTCAGATGTGCATTTAGATTAGCTTCGCACGAGAAAATTAATCTCGGGCCGTTTCCTGGATTTTTCAATACAGGCGCTGGTCCAAACTTAGCCCAAAACACAAACACAAATCTACGAAATAATCCAGTCTTTTATAAAATATTTTCTCAAATTTATTTAAAGATTCAGGTCCCTAGCCTACTCTATGGGGATCCCTGGCTATTCCAATAATTAATCTTGGGAATATTTGGTGTCATTTTGGTCCGTATTGACAGAATCACTATTTGATTAAAGAATAATCTCCGGAGATTATTCATTAAATCAAATAATTAATCTAGCGGTAAACATTCCCCAAACTAATCTCTAAATATCCTCTGTGGAAGTCCTACTTACAAGAGAAATATGCCATCAAACTAGTACGTGACACATAAATAAATCCCTAAATATAATTTTCCTTAAAAATAGTAATAGTCACACCTGATCCTACTTCCAATTAAAAATCTCCATCTTGTACAATGTTTAAATTTACATTTAACAATCAGATCAAATATGGATAGCTACGCTATGTTGGTGTCGCATACGACATTTAACGTTACGTTATATTTTCTAGCTGACCCTCATAAAATAATCATTTAAATTTAAAATTCCATAAAGGAAAAATCAAGCCTCCGTGGCTTAGGCGGCAGCACGCCGGCCTCTCACCGCTGGGTCCGTGGTTCAAATCCCGGTCACTCCATGTGAGATCTGTGCTGGACAGAACGGAGGCAGACAGGTTTTTCTCCGGGTACTCCGGTTTTCCCTGTCAGAATTTCATTCCAGCAACACTCTCCACTATCATTTCATTTCATCTGTCATTCATTTAATCATTGCCCCAGAGGAGTGCGTCAGGCCTCGGCAGCCGGCACAGTTCATATCCTCGCCGCTAGATGGGGGCTTCATTCATTCCATTCCTGACCCGGTCGGAGACTGGAAGCAGGCTGTGGATTTTCATTTTCATAAAGGAAAAATCGAAATAAAAATGTAGGAAACACAAACCTAATATTCAGTGACATCAAAAATAATAAAAATCACACACTCAAACATTCATTCAACAATATCCCCCAAAATACAACCCAAAAATATACACTCCTATTGGTGCTACATTAGAGCTCTACCTACTCGGGATAGACTACTGTTTGTAGTCATCGTCATCTGACGCAGGAGGGAATTATGGTGCTAGCTGCGGTACTGACACGACTCAGGCTAGCAAATCGTATATGTCCATGATGTCCACTGCATCTTGTCATGATATGGGATTTGGTTCAAAATGGGTAAAGTCAAAGTCTATCGTCACATTGAGCGTATAACAACTCGCGATCGATCAAAAAAATACATTAAATTATTAACAAGCGATTAAGCTCAGTTATTATTATTAGTGGGGGCTCAGGATAGATTTTATCACCATTTGTGGAACATGCGGTAAGGTACCCCACGAAGCGGAGCAGTGCACAAAGCCCTCCCAGTGCACTAATTGTTCTGGATTTCATTCTCCTCGGGACAGGGACTGCCCTGTCTTCCAGAGTGACGAAGAAATTCAGTAGATCAAAACCCTGGATGGTCTCGCCTACCAGGAGTCTCGCAAGAAGTAGCAATCCACGAATGCTCCCGCTCCTCTGATTGACTACAGTGTAATAATACCTGGCCTAATTCCGTCAAGCTCATCTTTTGTTTTACCTGTGAAATCCCCAGTTGTGTCTTCCTCCTATCCGGTTATTAGCAACTAAGATTAAGAGCAAAAGCCCGAATATGCCACCAAGGAGCATGTGCGGGCGAAGGTTGCTCCACAAGCACAGCAGGGGATGAAGGTCAAATTACCTCCCTGCCCAAACGGTCGGTGGAAGTTGCTCCTAAGCCGGTGGAGGCTGAATCGTTGACCAGGGTCTGAAGTGAGACTCCTGTCCCGTCTAAATTATTAAAAGGCTGGAAGAAGGCAGGCCGCACATCGCGGTTCCTTACTCCATCTCCAAAGGAGAAGCCCCATCCGTATAAACAGCTGTGGGTGCTTCTATGCCTGCGCTGGGGACTTTCCAATCCCCAAGTCGACGAGCTCCTCACGCCGCCAAAATGCATCTGGGAAATCTTTCGCTGGGTCGACCCACTCCTCGGTCTAGAATGAGAACATAGTGGTTGTGGTCAACATATTGGGTGATACCACCACTTACGGTAAGGTAGCAATTGCTCCTTACCTTTTTTTTCTAGTTTAAAAGTTCACACATTGGCACTGTTACAGTCGAATTGTAACAGTTAAGACAGGATGAGCTACGTCAGCTTTTCGCCCAATATGTAGCGAGTATAGTTTGTCTACAGGAAACAAATCTTAGGCCAGACCATCAGAGATGTTTCAAAGTGACCAGACGCCGACTGGGCTGCCGGGGATGTTTACACTTTTTTCTGCTCTGACTTTTATAGTGAGAAGTTTCTGCTCTGGGCGTTATTGCAGTTCGCGTGTCATTGCCTGTTATGATGATAGTTTGAAACGTGTACGTTCCCCCGAACCAGCCTCTTGATATCAATGATGTCTTCAATCTTGTCGAACAACTTCCAACCTTTTCCAACATGTGGGCAATTTCAACGCCCATCACCCATAATGGGGTCCACCATTTTCATGTCTCGGGATGTGGAGGGCTTAATTCAAGGGCTAGACTTATCTTTATTAAATATGGGGGAAGCCACCCTTTTTAGCTTAGCACACGGCACATACTCGCAAATCGACCTGACTGTGTGTAGCCGTGCGCTAGTTCCCCTGTTTGGTTGGTATGTACATGATGACCTCTGTGACAGTGACCATTTCCCCATCGTTCTTACTCTTCTTAACCAGAAACCCGTGGAGTTCTCCAGTCGTTAGGTACTTAAACGGGAAAATTGGCCATCATTTACAGAACGAGCCGTTTTTTATGAATATGTGTGACGGAGCGTCAATGACAAGGTACAGCACATCAGGCCTTGCTGCCGCCAAGGAGTCAATTCCATCCTTTTCTAGGGCTCCTCGTTTCAAACTCGTTCCCTGGTCGATTGACGATATTGTAACGTCAATAGGAGACCGTCGTCGAGCTCATAAGTGCTATCGCCGGCACCCAACCATGGTCAATTTGGTGGCGTTTAAGAAATTTCGTGCCAAGGCACGGATTCTTACCCGCCAGAGTAAGAAAGAATCATGGGAATGGTGTGTCGTCTATTACAGCAGATACGTCCTTTCAAGTGTGGATTAAATTACGACGCATTTCGGGAATTCAGACGTCTTCTACTGTGCCGGGAATTTCCGTTGATAATGAATTGGTTACAGATCATTATCGCATTGAAAACCATCTCGCGTCGTATTTTACGGATATATCCGGTTCAGACAATTATGACACTGTTTTCGTGCCTTTGTAGTGTGAGCCTGAACGCTCCCATCTCAGTTTTGCCTCCTCTGCTTCTGAGGAGTACTACAACGTGCCCTTTACGGAGTGGGGACTCCGCGGAGCGCTGACGCTATGCAAGGACACGTCTCCCGAGCAGATGATATTCACAACCAGATGCTTATGACAGCATTCGTTATTTTCTCTGGGTGTTTAATTGCATCTGGTTAGAAGGTGTGCTTCCAACGCATTGGCAGCAATGTATAATTATACATATCCTGAATCCAGATATGGATCCCAATTTGACTGGGAATTACAAACCAATTTGTCTTACAAATGGTCTGTGCAAGCTTTTTGGATGGTCAATCGGCGACTGGTGTGGGTTCTGGAGGAACGAGGACTCCTGTCTGAATATCAGAGTGGTTTTAGGACTTCTCGTCTACCAACGACCATCTGGTTCAACAGGAGATGCTTTTCTCCGTAGACAGAATCTAGTTGCTGTTTTCTTTGACCTCGAGAAGGCATATGACACCTTGGCGTTACGGCATCCTCTCTATGCTACATCAATGGATATTCTGAGGCAATGGATATTCTGAGGTAACTTGCCGGTCTTTATTGCAAATTTTCTGTCTTTCCGTGTCCGAGTAGGAAGGACATATTTGCGATATCATGTACAGGAGAACGGAGTCCCGCCGGGATCTGTTCTTAGTGTTGCACTATTTGAGATTGCAATAAACGGTATACTGTCTTCTGCTGGTCCAGCAGTTGTACAGTCGCTATATGTAGACTATTTCGCTCTACATTATAGTGCACAAAATATGGCTGTCGGCGAAGGACAGCTACAGCAAGCTATTCGTATATTGGAACGGTGGACTCTAGAACATTTTGGTTCCCAACTGCCAAGACCTCGGTTGTCTTTTTCTGCGGAAAGCGCACGCTCCATCCCGATCCTGATCTTTATATAGGAAATGTAGCTTTGCCTTTTGTTGCTACGTACCGATTTCGTGGGCTCCTTTTCGCTAAGAGGGTATCGGGGGAGTCACATGTACGGTGTTTGAAAATTGCCTGTGCTATGAAGCTCAACATGTTGAGGTTTCTTAGTGGCACATCATGGGGTGCAATTTTTGAACAAGCCCATTCGTCAGCTTGCTCGCCGAGACTGGTGTACCTCCTGTACTCCTTAGGCGCCAAAGAGTACTGCTTACCTATGCTTCAAATATATGACAGATGCCACTTCATCCGAGCTATCCATGTCTGTTTCAGAATCTGAATCGCCGGCTGTATGGTGTGCTTGTCCGAGCCACTCGGCCGGCAGTTATACGTTCGGATGACTCATATCGGCAGTTCCGCATATCTCCTGTAGTGTCAGAGTACTTAGCAAGGTCCCTCCGTCGATGGATTCTCGCCCGAGTACTTAGCAAGGTCCCTCCGTCGATGGATTCTCGCCCTGGTATCCTGGATCTGCTGCACACTGGCCCTAAGTCGAACTCTTGAATCTTCCGTCTATTGGAGGCTGTTTCAGTCCGTAGTGGGCCGGTATCCAGGATCAGTGCTTCTGTTCACAGACGGCTCAAGGGTAAACGAGAAATGGGCTGTGCATTTGTGGTTAAGGAACGTTGGTTCGTCTTGCCTTTCCCCGAGGCCTGTAGCATGTACACAGCAGAGAACTATGCCATCTGAGAAGCCCTGCAGTACACGCTAACTGGCGATGACCAGTGCTTTCTTGTGTTTACTGATTCTCTGAGTGCACTTCAAGCGATCGATTTTTCCCGAAGCACCCGCTGGTCCAGTGTGTACACTATCTGCTATTCAGTTCGTGTAACGCTGGAACCTGGATCAGCTTTGTGTGGCTTTCCAAGAATATGGCGGGAAACGAGCTTGCTGATCAGGCTGCGAAGGAGGCAGTCGCACTGCCCTCGCTATCATATAAGGTGCCTGGTAGTGATGTACGCTGTCAGTCTCGACATTCTATAATGTCGCATTGGGAGGAAGCGTGGCACCCCACGCCTCTACCCAATAAACTGAGAGCCATCAAGGAGACAACGAAGGTATGGAATTCTTCCTTCCGATCTAGCCGGAAGGAAGTTGTGGTACTCTGTTGACTCTGGATCGGCCATGGGATTGCTAAGCATTCCCACTTGTTAAAGAGAGAAGCACCTCCGCTGAGTGTACTTGTGGCGCCCACCTTACCGTGGGACACAGTCTCTTGCAGTGTGTGGACCTGGCCGATTTTCGAAAAACACACTATTTCATTGCTTAGTTGGCAGGCTAAGTGAAAGGACGTGTCTTTCCCGAGCTCGCATGTGTTTTTAAATGGGTTGTTTTGTGGAGGGTTATCACGCGAGGATCGGACTGAGGTATGCGAAGGGAAGTCAGATCTCCAGTGTTTGTGTGTGTGTACGGGGCACAGTAACTTGTGGTTTATAGCCCTAGTGATAGCTGCGTTTTAGTTATTGGTGGAGTAGAAGGGAATCCAGACCCTGTTACTCCAAATGTGGATCAGGCAAATGATCCAGTGCTAGTTATGTGTTCTACGTGCAGTAAAACATTGAAGAACGGTATTGCGTGGACTGTGTGAGAAATGGTTTGACTTCAGATGTATTAAGGTCAAAAAGGAGGATTGTGATGTCGGGAATTGGTTTTGTAAAGTACGTGACACGCCGAACTGTTTGAGGATGCAAATCATAGCAAGGGATCAAATAATACAGGAACTTAGAACAAAGCTTCATGAATCAGAAGAAACAGTAAAGGATGTGACAAACGGCCTGCTACTGGGGTCTGTGCGGCTGAGGGCGGAAAGGAGCAAACTGTTAACAATGACGTACTCATAATGGGTGATTCGATTATTAGGTAGAGCGGGGATATATAATGAGGAAGACGGGTAAGAAAGTGAAGTGCTATCCTGGAATAAAAATTAACCAGCTCGCCCATCAAGTTGAAGAAGTGCTAATAGAAGATGTGACACAGTTAAAGTATTGCTTCTCCATGTTGAGTCTATTGACTTAAAGAAGAAGGCTACATCTGATTTTATTATGGGCCTGCTTTACATGTTGGGTACGAAAGCCAAAAATAAGTTTAGTTACGCGAATTTTTTTGTCATTGTGCGGAGGATGGATGTCCCACTATGGCGTGCTAAGTCCGTAAATGATCCCATGGACTGGGTGTACGCACAATTGGGACTAGTTTATGTGGACGCTGTCAGCTGGATCGAGGACCGTGATTTCACTCGAGATGGGCTACATTTAAATCGACGAGGCGCCTACAACCTGGGGAATCTGCACGAGAGTGTTACCGAATCCTGACAGCATTCGTGAGAAGGTAGACCGGAGGAAGGTTGCCATCACGAGCGGGAGAAGCGATTGCCAAAACTCCGAAATGGATGTAAGACTCTAGGATTGCTGCAGGTTATTACCAGAGTATAGGGAATAAGATAATAGAATTTTGGAATCTAGCAGAGACATATTCACGGGACGTTGTGATAGCTACTGAATCATGGTTATATGGTTATATGAGGATGTAATTAAATAATTCAGTGTATATACGTAATATGCAGAAGAGACCGGGGTAAGGGAGGTGGTAGTATATTTATTTGTGTTCCTAGGGACATCGTTAGTTGCGTAAAATGGGCCGATATGGATCATGAGTTATGTGTAGAAATCTTGGATAAAGAAAAGTTAAACTCTCTTCAGGTGATAGGGACGTATCGAGCACCGAAGGACAACTTCTCGCTACTGGATACTCTTTATTACATCACCTGTACGGGTAAAGCTATGGAAAAGAATGTTATAATTGCCGGGGATTTAAATCTTCCAAGCGTGAACTGGACCGGCAATTCAACTGGCGGTAGACAGGCTCAAATTGAAGTAAACAAGCTAGTTAGGGAGGGGTGGGCGTTGGTCCCAGATAGATGTTTTAGTACAACCTGTGGCGCTGTATATTAGTTGTAAGAACGTTCCTGGAATTAGTGACCACTCCGGTGTTGAACTAAATATTAGACACAGTGACACTCCATTATTTGACTCCGTCCAAGCAGTTTAAATATTTCAGTACAGCAGAGCAGATCGGAGGAAATTTCAAGATTGCATGAATGAGCCATTTGTAAGATGGGCGTCGGATGGGTGCCATATAAATATATTGTGGGAAAATTTTCTAAATATCTTAGATCGTGCTATTGAGAAATTCATGCCATTTAAATTACTGAAGCAAAACCGGAATATTATACAAGGGAAATCAGGGGACACACAGGAAAATTAAGGAAAGCTTAAAACAAACGACACGATAGTTACGGGCTTATGCGAAAGTTTAAATTATTATCAAATGAGCTAGTCCTCAAAATAAAGGAGGCTGCTCACGATAATTACATGCAAAACTTAATTGGGGGAGGGGTGATGTGTGGAAAAAAGTTTATAGTTAAGTTATAAGGCGGAGGAGAAATTCCAATGATTTGTCTATGATAATGTCCAGAGATGTTGAATTAATTACTGAGAAACAGGCAAGTGCTAATGAATTAAATACATGGTATGGTAGTGTGTTTAATAAATTTAATAGCTGTGTGTTGGACCTTAACTATGATTCTGATAGCCAACCTTTCCGAATAAACCAATCGTCAATTCTGGCAAGAATTTCGAAGCTACCTAGAAATATATCGAAAGGCCCAGACAATATTTGTGGAGATGTGCTAAAACGGGGAGGTACAGCAATTGGGCGATACTTGGGGGTGGTGTTTAATTAATAACACGCAAGTTCCCGAAGACTGGAAAAGAGCTACAATAGTCCCAATATTCAAGGGAGGGAACAGATTGGTAACGGAGAAACTATAGGCCTGTTAAGTCTCACATCCATCATATGTAAACTGATGGAGCACCTTATTTCTGAGTACTTGCGGGAACCGTGGGAAAAGTTATCATGGCTTAATGGGAGACAACACGGATTTAGACAAAGCTACTCATGAGAGAGCCAAATGTTATCACTCTTTCAGGATATTAATGACTCGCTAGACGGGTGCCCGTTGACGTCGTAATTATAGATTTTGCGAAGGCATTTGATGTCGTCCCACATGACATACTACTGCGTAAATTAGCGGCAACGAAGATTGATAAAAGAGTAATTTTATGGATTCAAGAGTTATTGACTGGTCACTCACAAAAGGTTAAAATAGCTAATGCGTTCTCGGAGGACATTTTGATAACGTCAGGAGCCCCTCAGTGTAGTGTGATTGGGCCCCTGTTATTTCTGGCCCTTATTAACGACTTACCGAATAGAATTCCAGGTGACTGCCGATTGTTTGTGGATGATTGTATATTATACTGAAAAATTCATTGATCACAAGGCAACGCTCAGTTACAAACTGACCTCAACCTGGTCCATAAGTGGGCGGTTGACAACAAAATGAAGATAAAATAAGAGTTGTAGTCTCAGGAGAATAGGGAGAGGGCGATGGCTTGATTTTCAATATAATATTGGCTCAGAAATACTTGTAGAAGAAGACCCGTGCAAATACTTGGGCATCCATGTAAGGAATGACATGAAATGGGGTACCCATGTGGGTTGTGTTGTCTCCAGAGCGTACAAATCACTTCATTTTGTAATGAGGGTATTAAAAGGCAGTAGTTCTACCGCAAAAGTATTAGGATATTTGACCCTGATGAGGCCAATCTTGGAATACGGCTCAGTGGTTTGGGACCCATATCAGGTAGAGCTCATCAATGAGCTGGAGATGGTACAAAAGACTATACGCTATGTTTAACACTTACACTAATCGGCCAGCTTGGGGAGAACTAAGCAAACGTCTGGGAAATCCCACCTACCTGAGCAGGGCACATCATCCACATAAAGTTAAGGGCCGTAGCGTACAATTTATGGGAAATAGTCTTTCATTAATCGTTGCATTGATTATTGGAACTCATTACCTGCCACAGTCCTAGAGCCTTTCCCCCAACAAATTGATGTGTTAAAGAAAAAACTGACATTTTGTGTAAATACTACGATGTCCTTTCCTGAATTGGAGAGAACTGGAGATGGCTATAGACAAGATGAAAGGAGGAAGGGCACCGGGTGTGGATGAAGTGAGTGTTGAAATGGTGAAGGCAGCAGGGGAGGTTGGGAAACAGTGGCTGTACCGTGTGATGAGGGTGATATGGAAGGAGAAAAAGACCCCAGAAGATTGGAAGAAAGGATTAATTGTCCCAATATTTAAGAAAGGAAGCAGAAAGGAGTGTAGAAATTACAGGGGAGTCACACTCATACCTCACTGTGCCAAGATATATGAAAAGATATTAGAAAGTAGAATACGAGTCAAAGTGGAGAGAAAATTGAGAGAGGAGCAGTATGGTTTCAGACCTGGGAGATCAACAGTGGATCTTATATTTTCAGTGAGACAGCTCCAGGAACACCACTACGAATTTGGAGAGGATCTGTTGATGGTCTTCCTGGACATCGAAAAGGCCTATGATAGTGTGTGTAGGGAGAAGGTTTGGAAAGCAATGGAAATCATGGGAGTGGAAAAAGGGACTGTAGGCAGAGTGGAGGAGATGTATTGTGGAAGTGTGAGTTGTGTGAAAGTTGGAGGGGAAAGAACAGACTGGTTCAGACAAGTGAGTGGCCTGAAACAGGGTAGTGCGCTGTCACCCCTTCTCTTTATTGTGGTTATGGACGAGGTAATGACATGGATAGCAGGAAAGATAGGAGAAGATAAGATGAAAGCAATGGTGTTTGCAGATGATCTCATGGTCTGGGGAAACAGGGAGGAGGAAATTCAGGAGCAACTGAAGGCTTGGGAAGAAACAGTGGGAGAGTACGGATGGAAGTTCAACATCAGTAAATGTGAGATCCTGTTAACGACCAGGAAAAAGGACAGACCAATGAGTGGGATAAAACTTGGAGGTGTACAGCTGAAGAAGGTGGAAAGTCTCAAGTACTTGGGAAGTATAGTGGAGGAAAATGGGAGAAATGACAAAGAGATTACGGAACGTGGCAGACAGGCAGAAGCATTAGGAGCTTAGTGTGGAATAAAGATGTCCCACAAAAAAGCAAGGAAGTGTTATACAGAAGCTACTATATCCCGATACTGACCTATGCTTCAGAAACGTGGACAATGAAGAAAAGAGACATATGCAGAATACAGGCAGGTGAAATGAAGTTCCTGCGAAGTAGGATCGGAGTAACAAGAAGAGACAGGGTGAGGAATGAAAAGGTCAGGGAAATGGTGAAAGAGGAGCCCTTGCAAGGTAGGATTGAGACATCAAGACTGAGGTGGTATGGACACTTAAAGAGAATGGATGAGAAGAAGATTCCCAAGAGGATTGAGATGCAGATGCAGAAGAAACGACCAAGGGGAAGACCAAGAGATAGATGGCTGAAAGGAGTGGAGGAATGTGTCAAGAAGAGAGGCGAGGACTGGATCCGAGTGACAGCGGAGAGGTGGTGGGAAGAAAGGACTAAGTGGCGAGGCTTATGTTCCAAACAGACCCAGCCTGGGGCTGGAAACTGTACAAGATGATGATGATGATGACTACGATGTAATTACTCATCATCTTCATTTCCCCTTTTCCTGCTGACACTGGGTGGGGGCAAATATGGTTCCTCTCCACTTTGTTCTGTCGTTCCACCATTCCTCTTCTGATACGGTGTTCCAATCCAGGTTCCATTTACTAATGCTATTCTTCACAGAGTCCATCCAACGCATTCTTGGTCTTCCTCGTCCTCTCTTCCCTGTCATCCATTGTTCCAGTGCTCGTCTTGGTAGCCTTACTTCATTCATCCGTTTGACATGTCCAAACCATCTCAATCTGTTTTGCTCCAGTTTGTCATTTAGTTTCTGTACTCCCAGTTCTTTCCGTATATCTTCATTTCTCACTCTGCCTCTCCTCGTTTTCTGGACCATACTTCTCAGGAATCTCATCTCAGCTGCTTGTACTCTGCTCTCATCCCTCTTAGTCATTGTCCAAGTTTCTGCTGCTCATGTCATTATAGGAACATAATAGGCTTCGTACATAACTTCTTTAGCCTTAATTGGTATATCCTTGTTCCATACTAGTCCCCGTACCTGTCGGTAGAAAGCACTCCCGAGTTGTATTCTTCTGCTTATTTCCAAATCTAGTCTTCCTTCTTTCTTACCTCTACTCATCACCACTGTTTTACTCTTCTCCACATTTATCTTCAATCCCCATTGTAATTACGATAGTTCCCAAATCGAGACTTGTGTATTGTTTGATATTATTGTTGGTAATTTTCTGTTAGTGTACAATTTGCCACCGGGGAATAACCCCCATTCGCAAATAAAGTAAATGAATAATTGCTGAACACCCCCTCCCTTGTTCTACGGGACGATGGGCCATCAGCAGACCTTGTCATCCGGTGTGTGAGGGAGAGCTGTTACCTTTTTAAGTTTTAATGTAGTTTAAGACTTTTAGTTTGGTTTTTGTCTGTATTATGATCTTATTGTGTTCTTATCTATTTTTATTGTTCAATATGCCTTATTTGTTTCATTGTTATCATCCCCGTATTAACTTCTTTTATCCAAATAATTCATAGTTGTTGGGTCTCTCTGTCTGTTTTGTACAAATTATTTTAGTTTTCATCTCTGGCAGAGAGCTGCTTTTTATATTCATCCTTTCATTTGATAACATTTCATTACGGGCCGATAACCAACTTAAAGACAGATTTAAGAATTCTACACAAGTCAAATGCACATCACAGTGTGGTTTGAAATCTATACTGCCAAGAAGAATTAACCCATCAAATTTAAATGTTCACATGTCATTAGAAAGGTCAACTTTATTCTATTTCTTCGAAACCTGTTGGCAAGAAGTTAGGCTACATAAAAGTAGTGGGTATAGATGAGGCAAAGGGGTGGAGGGAAGTAGCCTAAAAGGGGAAATGCCAAAAGAGAAGTATGTAATGTACTTTGTATTTTTCTCAAGAAACCAAGACAGTGTTGCCGAGTCCATATCTTTCCTTAAAAACCAGTACTTGGCTTATAGGGATTATATCTATGCCATGGCAGTATGGGAGATTTGTGAAGGTCCAGAACCATTTGGCATACATATATTAGTTTACATGACCACACAATGGTATTATTAAGGCCTGTGTTTCTTTATTTCTTTGAACTCTAGTGTTTCGATTTAGGTTTGCCCTAACTAAGATACATCTCTTTGTATTGTTAAAATGTTGCCATGTTTACGGTACATCATTATTTTACAATCTGCTTGTATAAAAGCATTGCATAAAAATTAATCTGCCTCAAATAGTATATTGCCAGTGACGGTTAAATCTGTTGATCTCTTACTTTCAGTCAGTTGCAGCTTGGAAACAATATACTTTCAGGTAAGTTCACTTCACTTCATTAACACAGTGGCAGTAGTATTAACAGCTTGGAGACAATAGGCTTTATGATTTGTTTTCATTTCAATTCATTTAGCACAGTATTAGTGGGCACATGCTGGTTATTTTTTGTTTCACTCCTGTAGGTTTTTCTGCTTATTTGTACTCACATTTATAGATTGTTTTTCAAAGGCTTATCAAGTGTGCCATAATAACCACTTGACTTGAGGTATCAGAACACATTCAGATAAGCTAATATATACACTTCCAAACACTTAAGGACGTAAGTAAATGTGGGCTTATAGTTTTTAACGATTCTCAGCAGTAAAGGCCAAACCTTCGTAGATTAGCTTTGTGTTCTTGCCTTGTAGATATTAATACATTTTCAGGGGCTGATAACCTCGATGTTAGGCCCCTCAAAACAGAAATTATTATCATCATCATCATTAATACATTTTCTTTCTAGGGGGCTTAACATCAGTATTAGCCGTGTTTTGTACGCTTCGGCCTCTCAGAGGAGGGTTGGCGTTCGAGGACCATATCAGCTCATGGGATTTGGTAGTTCTTTTTGTAGAGCTATTTTGTCTTTTAAATTTGTCCTCGAGGATGCTGACGAGAAAAACAAGTCATCCTCTATTTTCTCCCTCTTCTTGTAATCTGTAGCAAATAACTTTTAGTATTTTTTTCTGGTTGTTTCACATTTCCTAATACAGTGAGGACTTGGATAATTATAAGCTGAAGAGATCAATAAAAAATCGATTGATCCAAACATTGGAATTAGGGAAGTTATATCTTTTTGGTTTGCCTTTGTTTTGATTTAGGTCCAATAAATTCCTGAAATTGTCAATCTGACAATTAGTAAATATTTGTTGAGAAATGTTGTGTAACAGGAATATACCGATTGTAGTAAAACATGCACCAGATCCGATTGAGTGTAGATTTTACAAGGAATTGTGAAATGTCTGATTGTTTTGTAGAGTTTAAATGTAAAGTTTTGAAGTCATTCTGTTTAGTGTTGCCTATTGAAACTGTGATTTTAGCTCTTCAGTCGGTTAACACGAATTTGCCCAATGTCTTGCCGGGGTACAGAGCATAAGATATATAAATAACACTCCTGGAAAAATAACATGTGTTAGTTAATTATCAGTATTATAGTGGGGCAATTTAGGATTACATGTTTCGACCGTCAAGCGGCCATCATCGGATCAGATCCTGATCACTGTGTTAGGTTTGAATTATGCACTAATATATTTCGTCGTCGGCTTTAACTCGTTTCCGAGTATAGATCTTCTTCCAAAACAGTCTAATATAATCTAAGGTTGAGGTCTGTGGGTATGTTTGCAGTGGCTGAATAGCCCAATGCGTGCATGAAACAAACGTCCACACAGATCACACAGAACTGTTGGTGGAGGGCATGGCTGTGCTGCACGGAGCTTTCGTGCTTGTCGCTTGGCCTTAACAAGTCTACGACGTCCTTCTTCAAACATTTTGACAGCAGCCGGGATGGTCTGGCGCCAAGTTGAACGGTCTTTAGCAAGCTGGTCCCAGGTTTGTGGATTGAGACCTGTCAACTTCATATTCTGTTTAAATTGGTCTTTGTAATGTCTCCTAGGGCCTCCATGAGGTCTGGTGCCGGAGCTGAGTTCACCATACAGAACCTGGCTTGGTAGTCTCGTATCATCCATCCGATGGACATGTCCAATCCATCTAAGTTGATGTCCTATGATGGATGATTCTATACTATTAGCATGCGCTTTCTCAAGACCATCAAGGTTGGTGATGTGGTCTTCCCACTTTATCTTAAGGATGGATCGAAGTTTCTGTTGATGGAAGCGCTCAAGCTTTCGGAAGTCATGTCGATAAAGGGTCCTGGTTTCACAGCCATACAACAATGTTGAAATGACAACAGCTTGGTACACCATGAGCTTCGTCTTCATTCAAGAAGACCAGGTGCGATAGTCGCCCAAATGCCGCATGGGCAGCACCGATTCTCTTCTCAACATCCTGCCCACAATTATCGTGTACAGATAGCAGACTGCCAGGATACGAAAAGTGGTCTCCCTGCTCCAATGGAGTATCTGAGATAGAAATGTTGAAGTGTGGAAGGGAAGTGACTGGTGAAGGTTGTGCCAGAACCTTGGTCTTCTGAACATTAATGGTGAGATGAAAACTTTCACATGCATTCTTGTAGCGTTAACAGTCTGTTGCAACTCCACTGGCGTGAGTGTAGGCGATGCTGCATCATCTGCATGCAACATATTGGTTATCATTGTAACCTGAGTTAGCTTCTTGGAGTGAAATCGAGCTAGGTTGAAGAGCCCTCCATCAAAACGGTACCTGATCTCTACACCTGGGATGTTTGTGGGCGATTTATAGAGCTTTGCAGCCAAATACAATGCAAACCGTGTTGGAGCAAGTATGCAGCCTTGTTTCAGTCCACGAGTGATAGAAAATTCGTCCGAGATCTTATTTTGATGAAAACCCTGACCGGTCATGCCATCGTGGAGAGCTTGGATTAGATCAACAAAGCGTCGAGGACAGCCAAAGCGTTGTAGCACAGCCCACATAGCAGATCTTGGAACCGAGTCAATGGCCTTTTCCAGATCATAAAAGACTAAGAGGAGTGGATTCTGTTGCTCACTACATTTTTCTTGTAGTTGTCTTATGCAGAAAATCAAGTCAGTTGTGCTTCTGGAAGATTGAAATCTGCACTGGGACTCGGGGAGGATCTTTTCTGAGATAACCTGAAGGTGGTTAAGTAAAATTCTGGCAAGAATTTTACCCACAGTAGATAGTAGCGATATACTGCGATAGTTTCCACAAACACAACGATCACCTTTCTTGAAGATTGTGGTGAAAGTGGCGTTCTTTAGGTCACCAGGTACTTCTCCTAATTCCCAAATTTTGAGAATAAGAGTGAAAATCCATGTTTTGAGGGACTGACCTCCAGCTTGAATTAATTCCAGTGGGATGTTATCTGGGCCAGGTGCCTTTCTTGGTTTCAGTTGATTGAGAGCTACACTGAATTCCATGTAAGAAGGTGGTACAGCCATCCATGGTTGTTCAGGATATTTGGGCTGTTGAAGGACGATTTAGAAGGATGGAGAAATGTTCCTTCCAACGCTCTTAGATATCATGGCTGTCAGTAAGAGTGACAGAGTTGTCGGCGCTTTTAAGTGTATCTGATGAAGAACGAAGTGGGCCATATATCTCTTTAATCCCTGCATAGAAGTTCCTCAGATCACGAGTATCAGATAGCCTCTGAAGTTCCTCAGCTTTCTGCTGCCACCAAGTATTCTTTCTCTCGCTTATTTGTGTCTGACACTTACACTTGAGTTCTAAATACAGAGCTTTCTTCGTATTGGAGGATAGGTCTTGAAGATGAGATAGATAGGCTTCCCTTTTGATGTTGTTGAGATGCAAAATGTCTTCGTTGTTGTCATCAAACCAGTCTTGACTTCTCTGCTTTACCAAACCAATGGTTTCTTCAGCTGACTTAGTGATTATCTCCCTCAGATTGATCCATTCCTCTCGAATTTCATTTGTTTTAACTGGATGATCTGATAGCTGGGCATTGATCATATTCTCAAAGTTTGTGGAAATAGATTCATCCTGAAGTTTGAAGGTGTTAAACTTTTCTCTGGATGGGGTTTGGAAACGCCTTGGTGGTTTTGGGCTGATGGATATCCTGAGTTTACAGATGAGGAGTTCTTGATCCGTCCAACAATCGTTTTGCTGTTTTGGTAGTAAGTATGTCCTTCTTATCACATTGTTGGGTAATGACATAATCAAGGATGTGCCGATGCTTAGAACGTGGATGCATCCATGTGGTCTTGAAGACAATAGGTATAAAACTATGATTAGTTCCGCAGATTTCTGAACATTGTCCATAGCGGTCAGGTAATTGGAATTGAGTGTTGGTGATAGAGGTTCATGTTCTGCACAAAGACCAAGAAGAAGGAGTCCATTGGAATTACAGTTTCCAAGACCTTGTTTACCCATCACATTTTGCCATAGCCGGTTATCTTTCCCAACTCTTGCATTGAAATCACCAAGGAGTTAGAGCTTATGTAGATAGTACCTTGGAGATGATTGTGCCAAGCTGGTCATAGAACTGACCCTTAACTTCATCATCAGCCTTTAAAATTGGAGCATAGGCAGATATGAGAGTCATGAATAAACCTCCCGAGAGTGGAATGTAGAGAGTCATAAGTCTTTCGCTGATTGCAGTGGGAGTAATTTGGAAATCATTAACTAGCTTAGTCTATACAGCGAATCCTACACCATGAATACGACGTTCTCCCTCCTCCTTTCCCTTCCAGAAGGTGGTATAACCTGATCCAAACTCGGTAATTTTTCCTTCAGTGGACAACCTGGTTTCACTGAGAGCAGCAATGTCCATGTTGAGTCTGGATAATTCATGAGTAATAAGAGCCGTTCTTCTTTCAGGCCTGTCGTTATCTTTTACGTCAAGCAAAGTTCTGACGTTCCATGTTCCAATGATAAAATTTTGTGTCCTTATTGACTTGGTAGATTCGTTTTATGACCGCATGAGGGGTGACCTGCTGGGTGCGGCCGGACAGTAGATGTGACTTCCGATGTTTAGCCTACCTTTTCTAGGGCCTTCCCCATGTGGGGTGAGCAGCGGTAATCCTAAACAGGCCTGCTCAAACACAGATGCAGGACCGAACTCCTGAGTAGCCACAGAGTCCCAGGAAGACGACCATCACACATCTGCTGCCAACGTGCAGGTCCGAACTAGGGGCTTCCACCATCCATATCCCATCGCTGTTGGACTTGAGACAATAAGTGACTGATGGAAGAATTGCCACTGGCGTGTATTTGTTTAGGGTGGATCACAACTTGCCAGGAAGTGACCCACGCACTATGATCTCGGAGTCGTGTCCTGCGGCACATATGAAATGAGACATGCAGAACCAGACCCAGAGACTGCAACGAACTGCCGCAGACTCAAAATATTACTGAGGTGCGCCTTCACAGCCAATTTGTCTGGCATGGCCTATTCCGCCTTCACGACCGTTGGGAACCATAAAAGTAATGGGTTCTTCTTCCGCCCGCTTTGCCGTTGGGCCTAAACACATGTGCCCCATCCGCCAGCTCCGCCGTACCGAAGTTCATCTTCTTTGCCTTCACTGCCGTTGAGGTCTTTACTCGTAACCCTGAGCTGGGACCCTTACCAGATGATACACACCGGGCCAGTGTGCTCTGGGACTCACATAGGCAGGGGCGCCACTCCCTGGGTAGGGCTACCTCCGAAGAGGGTCCCTACCTGCTACCTTAACTAATATATTTAAACTACGATTGTAGCGCGTACGGTATATGGTGTTTATAATATGATTCGCAATTTGAAGCTCGTTATATGGTTGGTTGGTTTGTGCGTCAGGCCTCGGCAGCCGGCACAGTTCCTATCCTCGCCGCTAGTTGGGGGCTTCATTCATTCCATTCCTGACCCGGTCGGAGACTAGAAGCAGGCTGTGTGGATTTTCATTTTCATATGGTTGGTTGGTTTGTTTTGTCTGAAGGTTTTGTGAATTACCATACATGGGTATGCACGCGTATACAATTAAGAATAACACAATATAATGAATAAAATTAACAAAAAATAGTATGCACTAGAATTCTATTTGTATATGTTTACTTATCTTAGTAGAGCAATTGTGAATTGTAGAGGCGCGTCAAGCTAAAACTAAGTAAAGAGTTACTGAAAAGTTTGAGGAATAGGTTAATTGTCAAAGCGGCATCACAGTAAAAAAACACAACTGAATTAGTCAATAAAATGGGTCCATAAACATAAAACCAAGCATGAGATTGATTTCTTTTGACATAACGAACATGTACTGTACATGAACATGCCGGTAAAAGAAGCATTATGGGTAATAGGGGACACTCTAAAAGAGAATAACTCAGAAAAAGAAACGGAAGAAATACAGTAGTAGAATTGCTTAAGGTCACACTCAGCCAGAATATGTTTCAATTTCGAGGCAAAATATATGAACAATCAACAGGCTTAGATATGAATCACCACTCAGCGGCCTAGTTGCTAACGTATTCATTAATAGTCTAGTCTAGAGAACAAATTCCTCGAAGGATATTCCGCCCAGGGCATCACTTTGGAGTAGATTCGTGGATGACTTAATTTGGATATACGACACGGAAATAACCCACGAAGCCACTTTGCTTCAATTAATCAATATCTTGCACCAATCCATTAAATTCACAATGGAAATTGAAAAAAAAAAAAGGAAAATTTTACAATCCATTGAGTGGACCATAATGTTATGTCACATGCCAAGATGACAGATGTAATGCTAATTATGTCGGACAAAGTGGAAGACAAATTGAAATGCGATTTAAACACAACGAACATTCCGCTATATGCGAACACATGTATGACAACAACCATCGTTTCACTAACATAGAAACAGGCTCAAAAATTCTACACTACGAAGCCAAGGGAAAAGCTCTCGACACCAAGGGAAAAGCTCTCGACATTAAAGAATCCATAGAAGTATATCTAGCTAAGAAAGATAATCCAGCGAATCTGAATGAACACATGTTTTTAGAAAGGTCACCACTTTTTGCACTGCTAAATAAAATAAATCCACACTGTGTCTGTTTTCTTCACTCCAAGACCTGAATCCAGGTACATTTGCAGGGTCCAAGAACCGTCTAATAGACCAGTCAACAGCTAGATGAGCAGGTGCTTTTGCTGTGAGAGATGGCTTAAATGGCCTGCAATGGTAATGAAAATAGTTCCAGAATTTATGACATACACTATTCTATAGTCATTCCAACCTGTCAGTTCTGTTACAACTATAAGTCTTTCCAACCTCAGTTACAACGTCCGATAACAGATGCCGCGCATAACGTTATTCAAACTGTGCAGTTTCCGGCTCTATCCTCGCCAGTAGGGACGAGCCTGGCAACAAGACAACTGCTGTGCGACGATAGCTCTACTAAGATACGTAATATATACAAATAGAATTCTAATGCATGCTATTTGGTATTAATTTTATGTGTTTATTATATTGTGTTATTCTAAATTGTATACACGTGTATACAGGATCTTTCATATAAAGTAAGAACGGCAAGCGGCGGTTTGATTATCCGCTGCTACGGTGGCCTTGGCCGAGCTTGTGGCGCGCCGTGGCCCCCTACTTTAAGCGTGTGTACAATCCTATGTGAAATATTACCTTATAAAAGACGCTAGAACTGTCGTCCTTCCCGGGTTATACAGGCATTGTATCTGGTAACCACATTCTGGCTGACGCGAGTGAGTTCTGCCACTTTAATGTTTCTGATCTTTTATTTTATGTCTTTTATTGAGCACTGAGCCAGTAGTGTCAAACTTATTTACGTGGATCTGTGCTAGTGAAGGCAGCACCTCACCAGGAAATTGCTGAACAAATGCATCACGTACCCGCCGAGCCCACTCGTACTTAAAATAAATTTTACAACAAAAATACGATGTTGTAATGATAACTGTCTCACCGTGTTAGCATCTGAGGTTCAGACTGGCGACTGAACAGTGAACACCTGCATGCTTATTGCAAGGTCAAGTGTATACTGTACTATACGCGCACTTTCATTACTACAGCAGGGGCCGTGGTGCGCCACAAGATAG
Source organism: Meconema thalassinum (assembly GCA_946902985.2). Classification (NCBI taxonomy): domain Eukaryota; kingdom Metazoa; phylum Arthropoda; class Insecta; order Orthoptera; family Tettigoniidae; genus Meconema; species Meconema thalassinum. The sequence goes on from OX336389.2 coordinate 54,348,137, forward strand.
GCCAAACCCACTGTAGCTGCGCATAACAAATCCGCTGCTCTCCGTTCTTACTTTTATATGAAAGACCCTGTATATACCATTACTCACGTAATTTCACAAAACCTTCAGACAAGACAAAAAAAACGTATAACGAGATTCAAATTTCGAATCGTATTATAAACACCAAACACGTGCTGCAATCGTAGTTGAAATATATTAGTGCATAATTCAAACCTCAACACAGTGATCAGGATCTGATCTGATGATGGCCGCTTGAAGGTCAAAACATGTAATCCTAAATTGCCCCACTATAATAATGATAAATAACTAATACATGTTATTTTTCCAGGAGTGTTGTTTACATATCTTATACATTGTACACACGGCAAGTCATTGGGCAAATTCGTGATGAACAGTTTGTCGAGATAAGTTTTTCAGGTCACAATTAGGTGGGAAACACCATCACCACAGGTGCAGTAAGTAAGATTTCCAAGAATGTCTCGCGTGGGACAACGACAATAACAACACAGTGATGACCTCTATACACGAGGTGAGATGTCGCAGTGAATAGTGTGGGAATGTTTGCACAGGAACAATGGGAAGACACTACGAACTGTTGGAATCTCCAGTTGCTTCAGGTGACCCACGTACGTGCAGAAGCATTCCCTCTACTTGTCATACTCTAGATCGTGTCGGTTAGTCTGCAGGGTTTTGTTTGGGCCTAGTGGACGTTAAGGTTTACCTCATGGATGTGGTGTTTGTACAGCTCATTGTTGCACCTGATCTTCTAGGTGCCATCTTTCTCTTTTATAGGTCCTAATTTCCTCCTTAATGTTTCATTTGATTGAGATCTAGTTTCTTAAGTGAATCGTCTAATTCATCGAGAGACACCGTGAGATGTAGAGTACAGTGGACCCTGATTACTGTGTTTTAACGCTTGATCTTGAGATTTTTGGGAAGGAACGTGGATGTGTAAATGTTTCTGCCCTCTCGAACTTTGTGCATCTGGAGTCTAATACTGGTCTCTTGCTCATCTGCTGAAATCCTCTCTCCTAGGCCTGCATGGACTTCATGTTTGGTGGAATTGTGAAGAGGGCCCCATTTGATTGTTTGATAGATAGTTGATAGTTTGAGATATATTAATTACTTTTTGAAGTACGGTACCTATTGTTACCTAGTTGATATTGCAACTTTTCAGTTGTTCATCACAATATAATCCCAATTACTGGGACAGTGTTTGTCTACTAAGAAGATCTAATGAGGAGGCTTATCTGAATTGTGGAATGTCTACAAGCTGCTCTGAGGTAAAGAACAATCTGTATGTGGAACCACTCGCAAATCACCAATATCCAAATTAACATTTGTAATTTGATGTGCTTAGAAAAACAGATTGATATTGCAATTTTTTAGGGACAAGCACTGTTAATGTATGTTGCAGTTCTAGCTTTTTACCATCATCTCAGCAGAGTACCTGTAGGTTATTTCTGCATATTAGTATAGGGCTTATTGCTTAAGCGTATTACATGCAAAATTTTTGGAAACTTCGAACTGCAGTGAATTGTGAGGGTCAATTCTCTTCTTTATTTTCAGTGCCCAAAGTCTCAATGTGCGGTCATGTATTATTGCGTTTTCCTGTCTCTTTACTATAAAACGATCATGTGATTCACTATTTATCATATCCTGCAAAATGTGTGGGTTTGACGAATGACGTTTTGGCACATTTTAAAAGTTTTGTAACACAGTCATGCTCTTTATTTTTGTTTTCTGTGCCAACGTGTTATAATTTTCAGGCACGGTGTCATATTAATTGCTAATAAAGGACGACACAGACGGGGAGGATCCACATTTCCATCTTTTGCCCTTGGTTGATTTGTCCATTTCTTGTACGCATCAGCCAGATATCCTTCTGGAAACTTCGTTCTTGGTTTTCTTGGAGGTGATGACTGATGAGACGAATTGCTGCTTCCTTGGATATCCGCCACTGGCAACATTGCTTCATCACTTGCTGCCATGGCACAATCATTTTCTTCTTCAGATGCCTCCTCATCTACTACAAGTGCAGTAACCTCTATTATAGCATCCTCTTCTGTCAACTGATGCTTAATTTGTCCATAAATAACACGCTCTTCTCCTGTAGATACATCTAATGCAATACCAAAGTACTCCACTAACAGTTCCACAAGTACTGCCTGTCTCATTGTCCTGGGTGAAAAAAAAAACTAATTCTGTAAACACACTTCCACACCACAAAGATAATCTGACCTACTCCAACATACAACAACACCCCTATCTGACATATTTTGACCACTGCGCTGCTTGCAGCTCGATACGTAAATGGAGGGCTTTAGTAGAGAGGGGAAACCTATAACCGCCCCGCCTATTTATCCCTCTCCTATCAATACCGTTGCAGCATAGCAGCTATAAGTTCACAAAGGGGTTTCCTTTCCCATCAGTAACAATACACAAATAGTTTTGTTCTATTCCCCACGACAACTTCCATGACCTTCCCTTGTTAGCAGGCTGTGTTTCTTCTTCTTCTTCTTCGCGAATGGGTCACTTAGGACCATGCGGAATCAACATTTTCTGAGCTTTCCTCCTTGCCCAATAGTTCTTCATTTTCACTGATTGCTGTAATTTCTGTTCCTCCGACCAGGTACGTCGCTGTGGTTTCTTCTCATCTTCCTCAAATCCCCTTGTGTGAACAATTTTCCGGATCATATTTCTATCTTGTAAATTTGGTGAACCCAATTCATTAAGGTCTTTCTCTACTTATTTATACCATTTTGGTTTTGTGCGTTTGATTTGCAGAAATTTGTAGATTCGATAAGTGAGTCTGGTAGGATTCATTCTTTCCAAATGGCTTAGAAACTGAATTCGTCGCAATCTCATTGTATCAGTTAATTTAGAAACTCTTTTATAAATTTCAGAGTTGGGTTTGGGGTAGTGTATGCCATTTACAATTCTGGGCCCTAAGATTTTCCTCATGATTTTCCTTTCTTTAATCTCTAATTTTTCCTTTAAGGTCTTACGATGTAAACTGAGCGTTTCTGAAGCATATAGAGCTTCAGGTTTAATCACTGTACAGTAATGACGAATTTTGTTGTTCCAGGACAAGCTTTTTTTGTTATAAACATTCTTTGTGTGTTGAAAAGCAATTTCCATTTTCTGAATTCGTGATCATCATCATCATCTTGCACAGTTTCCAGCCACTGGCCGGGTCTGTTTGGAACACAAGCCTCTCCAACGTCTTCTGTCTTCCCACCATCTCTCAGCCACCACCCTTGTCCAGTCTTCTCCTCTCTTCTTCACGCTTTCTTCCACCCCCTTCAGCCACCTGTCTCTCGGTCTTCCTCTCGGTCTCTTTCCTTCCCACTTCGTCTCGTGTATCCTCCTGGGTATCCTCTTCTCCTCCATTCGTTTTACATGTCCATACCATCTAAGTCTAGACTTCTCTATACCATCCTGTAATGGTTCCTCCTTCATTAATTCTCTGGTCCTCTCATTTCTTATTCTGTCCATCTTTGTAGCTCCAATACTGCTTCTCAAGAACCTCATCTCACTGGCCTGTATTTTGCTCTTCTCCCTTCCTTTCATAACCCAGGTCTCCGAGGCATACGTCAGGATAGGGACATAGTACGTCCGATATATGATCTTTTTGCTGTTCTGAGGGACATCCTTGCTCCATAACATGCTTCTCACACTCCTCCGAAATGCTTCTGCCTGCCTCCCCCGCTCATTTATTTCTCTATCGTTTCTTCCATTCTCTTGTATCAGGCTTCCCAGATACTTGAAACTCTCCACTTTCTTCAGCTGTTCCCCACCAATTGTTATTCCCGTTGTGGTTCTTTCCTTCTTCCTTGTTGTGATCACCATCTCACTCTTATTTATGCTAAATTTCATCCCATATCCTTGTATTATTCCTTCCCACACGTTCAACTGTTCCTGTACCTCCTCCTCCTTGTTTCCCCAAATCATCTGCAAACACCATTGCTTTCATCTTTCCTTCCCCAATTACTTGTGCCACTCGGGTCATTATGTCATCCATCACCACAATGAAAAGTAACGGTGACAAGGCACTTCCTTGTTTCAGGCCGTTTCTCTGCTCCAACCAGTCTGATCTCTCTCCTCCCACTTTCACACAGCTCACGCTTCCCTTGTACATCTCCTTTATCCTCTTTATAGTCCATTTCTCTACTCCTCTATACTCCAGGGACTTCCACACTTTGTTTCTGCATACACTGTCATATGCTTTCTCAATATCCAGGAAGGCCATCAGTAGATCTGTTCCATACTCATAGTGCTGTTCTTGTAGCTGCCTTACAGCAAAAATCAAATCCACTGTGGACCTTCCTGCTCTGAAGCCATGTTGTTCTTCCCTCATCCCTCCTTCTATCCTTGTCCTAATTCTCTTTTCCAAAACTTTCTCGAAGATCTTTGCACAATGACTCATCAGTGTTATTCCCCGATAGTTTCTGCAATCTGTTCTACTACCTTTCTTGAAGATCGGGACAATTATTCCTTTTTTCCAGTCCTCAGGGGTCTTCCTTTCCTTCCATGCTGTCCTCATCACTCGGTACAACCACTGTATCCCCACCTCTCCTGCTGCTCTCACCATCTCCACACTCAACTCATCCACACCCGGTGCCTTCCCTCCTTTCATCTTGTTCACTGCATCTTCCACTTCTTTCCATGTTAAGTCCTTTTCTGTTTGCAGTTAATCTTCCTCTTCCCCGATTTCTTCCTCCTCACCATCTTTTCCATTTGGGTTCAGAAGTTCTTCAAAATATTCTTTCCACATTTTCTTCAGTTCTTCCCTATTTTCTATCTCTTGTCCCCTTTTGTTCACCATTCTAACATAATCCGTAGGATCCTTCCGCCTCTTAGTTTTTACCATCCCATACAGGACCTTTTTTGTACCTTCACTATCCTCCTCCATCATCTTTGTCCACTCTTCCATCCACTTTCTTCTCTCCTCAGCCACTACTCTCTTCGCCTCCTTCTTTCTTTCCTGGTACTCTTCCCTTGTCTCTACCGTCCTATTTTGGTACCACCTCCTAAAGGCTCTATTCTTTTCCCTTACTATATCTTTTGTCTTCTCATTCCACCATGGTGTTTCCTTCCACCTCTTCTTACTACTTGTCCTCCCACATACTTCTTCTGCTGCACCTACTAGTGTCTTCTTAAATCTAGCCCATTCCTCTTCCACCCCTCTTTCTTCATCTGTTGGAATCCCTTCCTTTACCATTTTGAGGTACTCGACCCTTCTATCCCCTTCTTTCAGTTTCCATATCCTTATACGTCTTTCCTGGTTCTCAGTCCCTTTCTTCTCCTTACTCCCTCTCAGGTTCATTACCAGCAATCGATGGTCGCTATCCAGGTTCTCCGATGGTATAACCTTGATGTCCGTGATGTTCTTATTTAGTTCTTTCTCATACAGTATATAGTCGACCACCGACTTCCTGGTCAAGTCATCACTGTACCATGTGATTGTGTGGCTCTCTCTTTTCTTAAACCAGGAGTTCCCAACTAATAGGCTGTTCCTCTGGCAGAAGTCCAACAGTCTGAATTCGTGATGCTACAGATTTATTTTCATTGCCATTTTCAGTGATCCATTCACCTAAGTATTTAAATTCTTTCACTCTTGCAATCTTATTGATCATCATCATCTTGTACAGTTTCCAGCCCCAGGCTGGGTCTGTTTGGAACATAAGCCTCGCCACTTAGTCCTTTCTTCCCACCACCTCTCTGCTGTCACTCTGGTCCAGTCCTCGCCTCTCTTCTTGACACATTCCTCCACGCCTTTCAGCCATCTATCTCTTGGTCTTCCCCTTGGTCGTTTCGTCTGCATCTGCATCTCATGTATCCTCTTGGGAATCTTCTTCTCATCCATTCTCTTTAAGTGTCCAAACCACCTCAGTCTTGATGTCTCAATCCTACCTTGCAAGGGCTCCTCTTTCACCATTTCCCTGACCTTTTCATTCCTCACCCTGTCTCTTCTTGTTACTCCGATCCTACTTCGCAGGAACTTCATTTCGCCTGCCTGTATTCTGCTTATGTCTCTTTTCTTCATTGTCCACGTTTCTGAAGCATAGGTCAGTATCGGGATATAGTAGCTTCTGTATAACACTTCCTTGCTTTTTTGTGGGACATCTTTATTCCACACTAAGCTCCTAAAGCTTCTCAGAAATGCTTCTGCCTGTCTGCCACGTTCCATAATCTCTTTGTCATTTCTCCCATTTTCCTCCACTATACTTCCCAAGTACTTGAGACTTTCCACCTTCTTCAGCTGTCCACCTCCAAGTGTTATCCCACTCATTGGTCTGTCCTTTTATTGATACCAATGACAATTTCAGGTGGACCATTCTTAATATTTGTCATAAATTTAGTTTTTTCATAGGAGATGTTTAGTCCTATTTTGGCTGCTTGCTCCTCCAGTATAACAAGCTGTTTCTGTGCATCAGCGACGTTTTTGGCAATTAGTGCTAAATCATCAGCAAACGCTAGACAATCTAAGTCAGTACCCTTAATCTTTGGGCCCAGGCGGTGAGATGGTGCACCTGCTTTCCTCCATTCTCTGACAACTTTCTCAAGAGCACAATTGAAAAGTAAAGGGGAGAGCCCATCCCCTTGACGGACACCTGTGTTTATTTCAAACTCATGCTGTGTTTATTTATTTACTTTGGAAAATTTCTTTACACTGATTACAGTGTAAAAATGTTCTGTAATGGCGTTCATGTTGCTTCAAAGTTTCTTTTGTCTTTTTCCTGTAGAAACTCAACGAGGCCACCAGTTTATTAGGTGCTACCTGTGATACTTTTATAAGAACTCTTGAAGACTGTATGAAGATTTCTAATGCCAACTTTACGTATGAACTTCCACATCAGCATGTAACTGATACAGCTCTTCCTCCTATACTGAACCCAGGAAAAGGAAAAGTAAGTCCTAATTTTTACACCCTTATATGCTAGATTGCAATCCAAAAATGGTTTCTTGGTTGAAACATTATACTTCAATTTACACTTGCTTATGATGATCCTTCAGCGTGCAATGCATTAAAATACATTAAAGAAACAGAGAGATCTACTCTGTGGGCCATTTTCATATTTTTGTCCAATTCCATCACCCAAAATTAACAGGTTGTCAAGAATGAAATTTGTCATATTTGCTTAGAAGGGGGCTGAACATTTTTGTAATATTCTTCTGCACATAAAAATGTTGATGGTCAGACAGGAAAATAAATTTTGATTACTGTAATGCAGTGGAAAGTAATAAAACTCATGAGTGACACAATTGTAATTATTTTAGTTTAAAGCAATTTTTTGACTCATTCTTGTTAATAATGAACTACTGCAACATTAAACTCAAGTTTTCACGCTGTGCCACCAAAAATTTTTAATGTAGGATGTTGCTCTTGCTTCTCCATTTCCAAATATACCATTGGGTGTTAGATTTGAAATATAACGTGTACAAAAAAAATGGATTTTATAACAGTGTCACTCATGATGTTTTAGATAGGGGGACAAAAAATTGTACTTTTCAAAACAAGTTTTTATTATTTTTTCATAAAATGTTACGTAAGTTAACATACTTCATTTTATGATTGCAGTCTCGACAAATAATAAATTATTATTCTTAGGTTGCACAATGCACAGTCTTTAAATGTTTAATCTTAAGTTTTACTTTTACTTTAGGAGGTAAATTGGCCACACATTCGATTCCACTTTTGTGTTACAAATTGAACAGCTTTCCTACTGGGAGCCAGACGTTGGTTTTGATTGGTAGTCTTAGATAATTCACGTGTCATTGTCAGATTTTTTTGGTCCCCTGAAATTGCTTTTTTTAATGTCCAATAATGTCATATTATAGCTTGGTTTTTATGCTCAAGTACCTGTATCTTTATTTTGAGTGTGCCAATTTCCAACTTTGTTCTCTTTCTGTTCCGTCGTACTTGCTTCAGTTTGCTCCTTTTTTTTGATGAGGAGGGTCCCTTGTGGGTGGTGTAAACAAGTTGACAGCATTGCTGTTGCCTAGAATTTCAGTCTAATCAAACAAAACTGGAACATTGGACTACTGGTGCTGACTGAAGATCCACTACTGGTCATCTCCGATAGGTCTGATCATTGCATCCCTGGTAAATTATGGGATTGTTGGCTGACATTGTGTCTGATTAGCGTCGCTGGAGCCTCAGTGCAGGGCCGCCTGAAATCCTGAGATTTTGATGGACTAGGGATGTGTTTTGTTCATACTATTGTTATCCCTCACTTTCCAATTTCTCTGCACTTTTCTTTGTTTCTTTGGGCTCATGTCTGAGAATAAATTCAGTAGAGCGTCAAAAATCTGAACTAATTTGGACTGGGGGGGGGGGGGTTGGATTTCAATATTTGTTTGGATTTTCGAACATAAAATAAAATAAACAGTTTATGTACTTACATGTATGCACATACATATTGCACTTTGATTTATTTGTATCTTTAAATCCAGAAAAATGCTAAAGTCAGAATGCTCCCTTTTTTCTTTTTAATATCTGCGATGGTAGCTTTACCCACTTCATAATGTTGTGACAAAGACAAGCCACTTTTACCTCTTTCAAGTTTATTTAATATTTCGAGTTTGGTTTCTATAGTTAGAAATTCATGTTTCCTCATCAGTGTCCCTGATGACGCCATAATACGATACTGCACAAGGCACACACACACACTACTGTAATTGAAAATGAAAATCCACAGCCTGCTTCCAGTCGACCGACCGGGTCAGGGAATGGAATGAATGAAGCCCCCATCTAGCGGCGAGGATATGAACTGTGCCGGCTCTCAAAGCCTGTCGCACTCACCTGGGGCAATGATTAAGTGAATGACAGATTAAATGTAATTTGTGACATAGAAAACCGGAGTACCCGGAGAAAAACCTGTTTGCCTCTGCTTTGTCCAGCACAAATCTCGCATGGAGTGACCGGGATTTGAACCATGGACCCAGCGGTGAGAGGCCGGCGTGCTGCCGCCTAAGCCACGGAGGCTTAGTACTGTAATTAAAATACAAATTATGTATGCATTATGAACCACAACATGCAACTACAACTACACTACTGAACAAGTGAAGCAACCGAACTGACAGGGTAAAAAATAGACTGGCCACTGGGGAGGAGGGGAGTGGATGGTTCAAAACACACTCTCCCAAGGTCATTGATCTCTCGCAGCACCGTGCAAAATACAGTTCACATGTTTATAGAGGGCGTTCAGATTTTTGATGTTTCGGATTATTGACGCTCTACTGTAAAATGAAACAAAAAAGGATGTATATTGTACGTAGGTTTATGAAACTATAAAATAGGTGTTTTCTGAAAATGCATTAGTTTGTGTTCTCTTTCCCATTGTAAGTATTTTTTTCTCTCCCCTTACCTTTTACATCTCTCTGCATTGGATAAGGCCTCATCATCATCATCTTCATTTCCCCATTTCCAGTTGACACTGGGTGGGGGCAAATATGGTTCCTCTCCACTTTGTTCTGTCGTTCCACCATTCCTCATCCGACACGGTTTTCCAATCCAGGTTCCGTTTTCTAATGCTATACTTCACCGAGTCCATCCATCGCATTCTTGGTCTTACTCGTCCTCTCTTCCCAGTCATCCGTCGTTCCAGTGTTCGTCTTGGTAGCCTTACTTCATTCATCCGTTTGACATGTCCAAACCATCTCAATCTGTTTTGCTCCAGTTTGTCATTTAGTTTCTGTACTCCCAGTTCTTTCCGTATATCTTCATTTCTCACTCTGTCCCTCCTCGTTTTCTGGACCATACTTCTCAGGAATCTCATCTCAGCTGCCTGTACTCAGCTCTCATCCCTCTTAGTCATTGTCCAAGTTTCTGCTGCACATGTCATTATAGGAACATAATATGCTTTGTGCATAACTTCTTTAGCCTTAATTGGTGTATCCTTGTTCCATACTAGTCCCCGTACCTGTTGGTAGAAAACACTCCCGAGTTGTATTCTTCTGCTAATTTCCAAATCTAGTCTTCCATCTTCAGTCAGTTCACTTCCCAAGTATTTGAAGTGTTTCACTACTTCCAATTCCTTTTCTCCTACTTTGATTACTCCTTTTCCTTCTTTCTTATCTCTACTCATCACCACTGTTTTACTCTTCTCCACATTTATCTTCAATCCCCATTGCTCAATGTAATGAGTAGACATTTTATTAATTAAAAAAGAAAATATACTCGTGAGTAACACAGTAGCATATGAGTGACATGTCCGGAATTTTCATCGAAAGTGTCACTCATGAGTTACTAATAGTAAGCCTACATTAGACCTACTGAATAATATTTTATGCCAATGTGAAGTAGGCTATATAAATATTCTTAGTAAGGCTACAAAATGTGCTATATAAGAATTTTGGAAATAAATTGATCTTGATTAAAATATGCATGTCACTCATGAGAATCTTAGAAAACCCTTACCATGCCCACTCAGCATATGTCCTTCCATGAAGGTGAAATCGAAAACACTTAAGAGCAAGCTTCCCCTTCAATGACTCAAAATCTTGAACTCCCCGAAACAAATGACTGCAGTGCTGCTACTCAAACACAATGCCACTCCGGAGGATGTTTCTTGTAAAAACTGTAATACAAATTCATTTTGAGCAAATACTTTTTAAAAAATATGTTTAAAAATCTAGCAAAGGCACAGCATAATCTAGACATTGTGCTGAGTGAAAGGCGCGTTTTAGATATCTATTTTCTTAACCTTGGGAATAAATATAGGTGTTCAAATGTTGAACATATCGGTGGGGACAGTGTCACTCATGTGTTTCTGCCAACTTTGAAAAATCGCAAAAAATTAAGTTTTCGACCAAAATAAATTCAGAAGTGTGTAAAATGCTCTTCAGCAACCTGACTTTGCCAGGTAAAATTGATACCGGTACACAAAAAAATGCATTTATTCTGGGTAAAATATAGTTGAGAAACCCGAGGACATGGAATCGGACAAAAATATGAAAATGGCCCCTGTATGATTCCAAAAGGTCGGCACAATGGAAAAATGTATTATTATGTGCAAGTGGTTGTAGGGGTTCCTCATATATTAATCCCCTTTTCAACTTTTCTCCACTACATTATTAACTGCTTTTTAAAATAATGGACATTGTCGTCTTGTTGTTACTTAGCGTTCATTGTTTCTACTTACAGACTATTTACTTTAGTAAATTTCTTTAAACATTCAGCATGAGTTTTTGAACATCGGTTAGGTAAATGAAGCGTTGTAATGTTTCTACATGCGAGTTAATGTTTGAAGCCTTGGCCTTTATACGTGAAAACATAATGTTTTTCCACTTTCAGGTAAATTTTCCATATTAACTATCACTTTTATGACTGATGAAATCCAAGCAGCAAGAGCTTTCGTACGGCTTAATAATGATACAAATCAGTGCCGTAGAAGTCTAGACATGAGAATTAACGCATGAAGCCTTTATACGTGAAAATAAAAATGTTTTTTCCTCTTTCCTGTTAATTTTGCATGTTAACTGTCACTTTAAGACTGTTGATGAAATCTACTCGGCAAGAGCTTGCGTACGGCATAAGAAAATTCAAATGACATTTCCGAGTGGAGTAGGTGTGTTGCCTTGGTAAGTGAATTAAGTTTGAATATGTTTAAAATTGTTGCTAATTGTAACATAAAACACTTTTTATAATCCATCATGCCGACCAGAAAACCAAGTGTATAGGTCGTAGTGCATCGGACTCTTAAAGGGAAGTGCATTTATCTCGTAAAATGTTCCCATTCAAAGGGAGCAAGCATTTTGTTGGAGCAGGCATCGGTCAGCCAGGCACGCACATGCCTTCCTTTTCACAGAAGATGCCATTAGTTGACAGACAGTCGCTGTACCTTGTAAATAATTTGGCTTTGGCACGTTGTTATTCGCTTCCAGTATGAGGGATACCTGCTCCCGTATATTGTTCTCCAGCTCCACTAGAGTATGGGGATTATATTGGTACACTTTGTATTTTAAACTTACTTACTCCTTGGCGCTACAGTCCTTGTAGGGCCTTGGCCTCCTGGACAATCTACACCCATTCTTCCCTGTTGACTGCTTTGGTTCTTCATCTTCTGACTCCCATCTTTCTCAGATCCTCCTCCACGTTGTCCAGCCATCTGGTCCTAGGTCTTTCCCTCACACGTCGTCCTCCTGGCTTCCCATTGAAGACCTTCGTTACCACCCTGTTCTCTGTCATTCTTTCTACATGTCCCAACCAACGCAGTCGACTACTCTTTATTTCCACTACTATATCTGGCTTACCATACAACTCTCTTATCTCCATATTATTTCTGATTCGCCAGAATTCACCCTCTTTTACTAGTCCATATAGCACTTTCCTGAGTATCTTCCTTTCCCATCTCCTTAGCAATTCCTCATCACCTTGTGTCATGGTCCAAGTCTCTGAACCATACATCACCACTGTACGCTATACGGTCAGCTTCAGATTTCTACTAAGACTTCTTGATTTAAAAACTTTGCTTAAAGCAAATTAACTCCTATTTCCAGCTGCTATCCTTGCTTGTATTTCTTCTCTCATATCATTGTTTTCAGCTATCATTGATCCTAAATATTTTAAATTTTTACAGCGTTCATATTCTTTCTCATTCAGTTTCACATCTTTCTCTAATTCATTATATTTTCTCCTAGGTGTTAGCATATACTTTGTTTTTGACTGATTAATCGTCAATCCAATCTCTGCCCCGTATTCCTCTAATTTCCTTAGCTTCTCTTCCAAATCCTATTTCCTCCTAGATAATAAATCGATATCATCTGCACAAGCAAGGTCTTGCGTCACTCAGTTCAGCAATATCTTTTAAACTGGCCCACAAATAAACACCAACGGGGCTCAGGTCCCGGCTTCGATTAATTACAGTAACTGTAAATACGCAGGGTGGTACAGGAGTAGCTACGTCATGTAACAATGTAACTTCCAAGAATTAAAAATTCATGTATTGAGGAATTTTGGCTATTGTCATTAGTCAGCTGAGAATCTATGCCTTATTTTTTATTTTGTGCATTTTGCTTAAGTGCACCACATTAGTCCGGCCAGATTCTATCTTTGGCAAGGAACCAGATATACCGTACAGGTGTGTTTACGTGTTTGCTCCAACAGCTGTCCTGTCACACACAACTACGGCTGCGAGATTGACCACAGAACAAGGAATTTTCATTTGTTGTAGTTTTATTAAGAACAACACTGTTAATGTTACTCACAGAGCATCAGGAATTTCCGGATGTTAAGGTGCCTTCGAAGACCATAGTTCACTAGCAGTGGCGTGTGGTGGAATTTTACTTACGGTAAGCAATGGTTTTCTTCGCAAAATCATTGAAGACCCAGTTGTAGAAGTTTGGGAAGATTGGAACTTAGAAAGTAAATCTATCTCAATTGAAAGCAATGATAAATGTTATACGTTTAGTTAAAATACCGAATAAAAGCTTTCACTTTCGTGTTAATAGGCCTACTCAATTGAGGAGTTGGACGACTTCCTAATAAAATTAATATTTTGTTCTCAAATTTATCGCACATCACACGCTGTCATCTCTAGAGCCTAGTCTCGGTTCCATATTTTCACAGATTTCTCACGCCTACTAGTGTAAACAAAAATGTCTACTGCATACCCTACTCCCTTATATTGCATTAGACAACATTATATCGCTGAACTATAAAAATGACGGCCTACCACTGTAAAACAATCACACGTTTTAACACAGCATATAAAAAGCTGTTGGACACAAACACTGACACGCTTTTTCAAACTATAATGAGCGAGTAACACATTATCTTTGAAAACTGACCACTCCTTGTTTTTGGCATAAGGTATGTAAGTTACGGAATTGCTTCCTAGCCTTCGCTTTCACTCACCCTGCAGTACCAAGAAATACCAAAAGAGGGCATGCCACGCTATTGTGCTGCTGCAAGCGACTCCGCAAGGAACTCTCAGTAGGCATCAGAGAACAACGAAGTGTGAATGGGTTCATTAAAACAATACAGGACACAGAGACTGGAATATCACTATAACCAAAGTAAATAATTATTGTACCCGTCATTATTTCACTTGGGTAAGCAATGCTTACCTTACAACCATGGAATACACGCGCCTGTTTGCTAGGTTGTGATGAAGTTAGAAATTACGGGGTCAGTTTTAAATTTAAAAAAAAATCAACGGAGACATCGCGTTCTGACTGAAGCAAAATGAGAGGACATTATTGTTAGATTATTACAGTCGCCGAGAAAGTCTTTGCGAAAACTTTCTCAACGAGCCAGCGTGTCATATTCAGCAGCTGGAAAGGCCACAGAACCAATTAAATATCGACTGTACATAACTACCCAAGATCAAAACCCTAACTCCAAGAAACCTAGTGACAAGAACCAACTAGTATTTCCAGTCCGTACATGTCGGAATTTTACATCCAGTTGTTTTCAGTGGTGAGGCGTGGTTTCGTGCATGTCGGAACTTTAAATCCACATGAGGCGTGGTTTTATTAAATGGACGCGTGAATTCACAAAAGAATCGACTGACCCACCGAAACCCCCTGCATGGCCCCAAAATGGGTGTGTGGTGCGCAGTAACCGCGAAAAGAATTATTGACCCAATATTATGGTTTTTCACTGCGCGTACTGCGTGCAATTCTAGGATGGAAGAAGTGTTATGTTTGGTGATCAGTGCAGGATTGTGGCTGCCTCCAAGCCCAGACTTAACACCGGGTGATTTTTATCTGTGGGGTAGTTTAAAAGACCAAGTGCACAATAGAGCTGGGCGTTCGTGTGACGAAGCTGCGTGGGTTCCACGCGGGCAAGAGTGCAGCAGAGACAATAGGCTCGTCCACGAATATTTCTGGAGAAGCACGAAGATGCTGGGCTATTCGCTCGAGGAACGTCAGCCGAGTGGCAGCTGCAAGCGGCCGAGTGAAGACCATGCGGCTGTGACCTCGACCACGACGTACATACTTCTCGCTTGGCCCTTGTCGATGATGTACTGAGGTGGTGGCAATCTAAGATACAATTCTCATACTTACGAAAATATTTCTATCTGGTGCAAGGTACCCTCTTACTAACTCAATGTTAAGTCAATTTGTGCAGGAAACTCGGTGCATGAGGCTACAAAAGTTCACAAATGTGAATCTGTGTTACCCGCTATAAGTGCGTCCTCTGAAAGGGTTTGGAGCACTTGCGGATATCTTACTTTCAAAAGGAGATCAGCAATATCCAGGGAAAATAGCAAAATAGATTATCTATACGCTTAATAAAATACTTCTCACACAAATAGCAGAAAGCAAGTTGAGAAGGTAACGAAAAAGTAGCTAATTTTACAAACAGGTAGTGAAAGTAACAAAAAGTAGCTAATTTTTGTGCCTGGATAGTTGGAGGTAACGAAAATTCGCCAAGATCAATTTTAATCACTTAAACTCGCGCCGCTGAGTTCACAGATTGCGGTAGTGCGAGTTTGACGCAAGCGACGCAGATTGCGTAATAAAACTATATTATCCCGTGCCCGACGTCAAGGAAATACATACTGTGGATACCTTGAGTGGTATACATTAGAACAACGTATATTTTCGGCAATAATATTCCTTTAATGTTACATAACTCTATGGCCTATACATATAACAATCCAACATGGCGACCAGCCAAAATATTAAGACGGTTCTCAATATCTAATCTACGAAACTATTACAGCAATCGCTCTGATTTTTTTAAAAGTTCATAGGGGCTATGAACATAAGTTCACCTATAGGACTTTCAATAACCTGGTGATAAAAATCCAACATGGCGGCGACGCGAAGCATAAATATTTAAATGGACGTCTCTCGCAATTTAACCATCCGAGTGCAGTGAAACATGGTACAGTAAATGCTTATATGAATGTTAATCCACTGGCATCTAATTTATTTCAATTGTTTCCATAACAACAAGATGGCAGCTGTGCAAAATTTTAAAATCTCGTTTTTACTTCTTGTATCGTAATCAGGCGATTGAAGTTTGAATACTACACGTACACAATAATCTGCATGTAACAGTACAGAACTCTTAAGACCTACATATATAAAAATCCAACATGGCGACCATCCAAAATATTTAGTCGGATCTCAATGTCGATTCATTTATAATGGGGTGGGGGTCTCCGCCCAATCAATACTATAAAACCCCGTTATAAATGAATTGTACACGTCAATACGGACCTTTTAATGTGGAAAACATTCCAGTTAATCTTCTCAATGTCGACGAATCTATTACAGCAATCAAACTGAAATTTTGTATTTTGATAGAGGCAATTAACATAAGTGGGATATATGAAAATAGACTTGAGTTCTTCACGGAACTACTTGTTCTTAAATGAAAATAGGATAGAAATTGAATTCTGATAGTTACAAAAGCCGATAAGGAAAATACCATGGACATATTAAATAAAAATGATTACATAGAAAAGTCAGAATTTTGAAAAAGTTACAAAAGAATCTGCACCAATCATTGAAAGAAAATTATGACTTTTTTTTAAGACATCAGTTTCATATTAGGCAAAATGAGCTTAACATCATTAATAAACATGAACCCTTGTTTAGCCACAACATAAGAAAATACTCTCATTAGACATATAGTTAATTGTATAAATATAAATTTCTTGTGAATACAAGCTTCAATAGATTTTTTGAAGAAACAAAAAATGAATCTCAATAACTCAGACGATGCACTTCCTGAGCATTAAAGATACGTATTATAATATACCTGTAATAAAAACTCAACATTTAATCCAGAAAAATTTAACCAACCATAGTGGTCTACCTAAAATAGAAATAGAGCAATTTATGGGTATCCTCTCATTATTACATAAAATTAATCAGAGATTGGATTTTTCCGCCTTGTCAATACATCAATACTTTTACTTTGTCTGTATATGTTTTGAACCAGGGAGGTTCTTCCTCAGCAAATATTCTCAAATAGAATGCACACTAATCACAAAATATAAACATGAGACACTTTAAACATATTTTGAATGTCCGTCATAATTATACTAATTGCTTCTTGTATAATTCTAATGGGGCATGAAAATGGTCTGTTGCACACAACTTGCTCTACTACATTAAAATATTTTTTATAAAATTCCCTTATAAAACTTTTTCATATCTTATGATATTCTGTTGATTTTCTTAGCCAATATTTATGACTTGACTCACATATAAAAATAATTATTTCATTATATGGTTGGCCTGTTCCAATTCAGGACCGTGTTTTCAATAGCGAGTTTAACGGTCACGTTAAACTACAATCTTCCTTCGTTCTTCCTTTTTTTGTCCAGAGGAATTATTGAAACGATAGAAAAGTATGCCCATCTACCATCTTGAATGTATGGAATCGTTTATCTTGCACCTTCTGCAGAGAAATTCTTTTATGTGAGACTCCATATTTGCTGCGTTCCGTCATCGTAACTGTAATAAATAGTTCTTGTCGATATTAATGTATTATATATTCAAGATAGCAGCTACGTGCGATATGCAGTGTGATAGTATTGTGATTAATTCAAGCGAGGTATCCTATCTGCTTCTCCCCTCTTTAAACGTTTCATGTTGATTGTGCAATTGGATCCTGAGTTATTGATTTTGAAGTTCTAATAGTATGCTCAGTCACCATCTTGAATACACTGGTGTCCAAAATTAGAGCAACAAACTGAAATGTTGCAAGTTTGCGATTATTTGCCACAAAATAGTATAAATAGGAGATAGTAAAGTAGCAACAATGTAAATAATACAGAAAGTAAACCACTGCAACATGCATAACAGTAGACAAAAATGTTCTTCGTTTTTTCCAACTTAATGGATTTGCACACACATTCCGACAACTGGAAAATGTGCTTAGTACAGGGTGTAACCACCTCTGGCAGCAATACAGGCCTGACAATGGCGGATCATGCTGCGAATGAGGTCATCAATCTCATGTTGAGGAAAAACGCCCATTCTTCCTGCAGAGCAGCTCGCAAGACTTGGAGAGTGGTTGGTGGATGCTGACATGATGCAACTCGTCTCCCTAGTGCGTCCGAGGAATGCTTTATGGGATTCAAATCGGGAGAGTGAGCAGGACACACCATGCGTGCAATATCTTATGTTTCCAAGAAAACATCAACCACCTGTGCTCTATGAGGTTGGGCATTATCATCCATCAGTACGAAGTCTGGCCCCACAGCACCTCGCAATAACCGAACATAAGGTCCCAAGATCTCGTCACGATGCCTGACAGCAGTTAAACCTTGACGAGTTACCCGTACAATTTCCTGAAGAGGTGTTCGAGTAGTCAACATAATCCCTGCCCACACCATTAGGGGATCCTCCTCGATGTCGGTCTCTTTCCACAATGTTTGGGTACCGAAATCGTATTCCAGGTTCTCTCCAGATGCGAATCCGTCGAGAATCACTCTCCAGACCAAATCGGGACTCATCTGTGAAAAGAACATTGGCCCACTGTTCGACCGTCCAGTTGGCATGTTGACGACTCCACTAGTCGTTCCCTTCTGTGCAGACGCGTCAGGGGTACACATACAGCAGGTCTCCCACAATAAAGGCCTCTCTGCCGAAGCCTTCTGTACACTGTTTGCCTCGATACAACTGTTCCAGTGGATGCTGCGAGGTTAGATGCCAGTTGCCGTGCAATACTACGGCGGTACAGTCGTGCCCTTACAGCGAAATAACGGTCGTCTCGTTCTGATGTCACACGTGGTCGGTCCTGTCCTGGCCTTCGGGATACATTTTTGGTCTCTTCAAACTGTCGCCACATCCGAGAAACAACACAATGATTAACATTAAGCCATCGGGCCACATCACTTTACGACTGCCCTGCTTCCATTCTTCCTATGACCCTCCACCGCAGGGGGTCTTCTAGGCGTATTCTCGGTGCCATACTGCACCTTCTATGCATGTGTACACAGCGAGTGTTGATGTGGAACTACCCAGTAAACACCACCCTGTTTGACAGGAGTGCTGACGTCATCGTTGGCATGGTTGTATGATGACAGGAATGCCATCTTCCGTGCAGAACACGATTGTACGGACATTTGTTGACAGTTTGATTATATCATGAATTAGTCACAGGACGGAAAAATAGCAGTTTGTTGCTTTAATTTTGGGCACCAGTGTATATACAGGGTGTCCCACCTAACTCGGCAACCTCAAATATTATCGAAATGAAACAAGATGTGAAAAATCTACTTCCGCAGGAATGTAGCCACGTCAGGGGGTCACACAATGGGAGGATAGGCACAATCCAGGAAATTATAACAATATCACTTTCAACGCAAAGTTACCTTTTTTTTAAATGGAACATACGTGGTTTTTTTTCTAGCAAAATCAAATGTAAACATACAATTATTGATAACATATTTGGTTTCACTTCTCTAAACCTCGTACCTTCTGAAATAACTAAAGTTGTAGAGGATGGCAAAGGAGACACTGCTCGTGACGCTTAACAACAGTGTTGCGCACGCCGCGCTATTTGCCTACGCAAAGCAAGATTATTTGCATCGCTGTACTAAAAGCATTTAGGAAACAAGACAGTAACATTACAACTGCACTTCTCAGTGAACTCGTGGCCCCTGGTCTGGTCGTCTGTACTTCTGTCAGTGTGAAACAGGTGAATACCCATTTTCTGTACCTTCGAATCTTATGTTGATGTTCGCAGATACTTTGATATTTGGAACCCTCTTTGTTCTCATGTTTCGTCTAGTACATACCAGTATGCCGGCCTTCAGTAATGAAGAAAAGCTAGACATTATTTTAATTTACGGCGAATATCACAGAAATGCAACAACAGCTGTGACATTGTATGCTGAACGCTACCCAGATCAATGGTGTCCGTCGCCTAGTACTGTACCTGTATATTCGAGAGTCGGTCTGTCAGATATCCGAAGCACCGCTGGATTTGTAGACCCTGACTGCTCCGGCTAAAATACTAGTCAAGAATCCACTCCAACATGACCCTCAAGAATATACGTAGCGGGAAATACGATGAAACTGTGAATTACAAATATGCACTTAGCTCAAAGTAGAGCACCTACCTGCGTTCTCGGGGATCTCGTGGTCAGCCTCTGGACCTAAAATGGGTTTCACAGTTGCATCTCCTTATATCTAAAATAAATCGAAACGACGCGGCGTCTAACAAAACTAAACAATTTAATAACAAAAAGTAAACTAAATCTAAACATTTATACACTCAATAAAACGCACACCCATTCTCACCTCTTCACATCTACGCCACTGACACTCCTGTGTTCCACGAACACTGTGACAAAATTTGGGGCGGCTAGAGCCTATTACAACAGGCTATAACAATTAAAAACCCCTGCGTGCTTCACATTCTTGTGGCACGCTCCGCTGGACACCTGGGTCCTTGCAGCGCGCGACTCATGCCACGTGACAGATTACATAATCCAGCCCGTTACAATCTCCCACACCGGCTGATCCATTCATTGACACTGTTGGCTAGCAACATGTCGCCTCATTTATGTGGCGGTGCGTTGGGCTTGGCAGAAAAACGAGTTCTTGAAAAGACCCTCGCTTGTCTCCCTTGGCCGAGAATGCACACATCTGTCACCAAACAAGCCACGCTATAAAATCTGATTTACGCCAGACAAAAACGCAAATCTATCACACACCCTACGTGTTAACAAAATAAAACTTCTACACACAGTTCCTTTCACTCTCTCGCGTTGTGATACCCCCAACCACAGATTACCTACTACTACAGATAGCCGACAGCCATGCTAATATTTGGCACCTAAGACTTCAGCGCTGTCTGGTGTTTGACCGCGGTACTAGTTGACGTGTAGCACGGCCGTGCGGGTAGCCTACCCCACCCCTTCCCCTCGTTCCGCTAAATATTCTCGTCCTAATTGCTCTGCCCACTTCAATGTTCCGAAAATCACAATCTTCCCAATACTTATAGCACGTTTTTAAGTGTGGAGATAATCATATGATCTACAATAAATAAATCACATTCAAAATACCAATAGCAGTTTTTCTTTTAAATAATACCTAAGTGGGAAATTGTGAATTCCAGAACTCTGAAATGAACAATCACAGCATTTAGGACATGTTAGTTATTGTTGTTTTAAGGGGCGGAACTACGAGGTCATCTGCCCCTATTTTAGGACATGACGTCATCAATAATTTACATGTTTACATTTCTTTCAGTTGCAATTGGAGCATATTGCATTGGTGACAAGAATTAGGCTACTAAAAGGCCTGCAGCATATTATTACTCACCTTAAAAAAAGGTCCCTTCCAATTAACCACATTAGGCCTATAACCAATTAGTTATTAAAATAAACTGCAAAGGAAAAGTAAACAGGTTGTGTAACCAGATCACACTAAAATTGTTAGTACACATAGTGCCAAATTCATTGGGAGACTGAAATTTCAGAAAAATAATTGGATAATACAAAATCTCTATACAGTAGTTCATTTCATATTCCCTTTAAAATATATCCAGTTCACCAATTTTTACAGGGTGAAATACAGTAAGTACATCAAAGAAATCATCGCACACTAATACAGTAAATTCTATGACATCCTGTAAAGGGGAAAGGAGAAATAGGACTTGCATTGAAAAACAAGAAAAACACTCAATACTGCTAGAAATCATCATGTTTTATTTAAAAAGTTGTCAACGAAGAAAAATAACAGCGAGAGCCAAGATCACACTTAGCAAAAATACAGAAATCAAATCTGGTCCTCCTAAAAGTACATGTTGAGGCATGTTCCTTTCTTCTTTCTTGCCAAGGCATAACAGTAGGCTATAGCACAGGATAATAAACCTCTTCCCTCCTTTATGCCATGGCTAACACTGACGAACAGCAAATTCCTACAACACATGCAAGTTTGTATGTTGAAACAGTAAACTTAATGAAATATGTAATGCTTCAAACGGAGAACTTGAATTTGCTGATATGTGTGTGGTTGCACCTACTTTAACTACATTTTAAAAGAATCTCTTATTGTAGAATCATTGTGTTGTTGATATTAATACATTTAGCCCCATGTATTTGGAAGTATGAAGGATTTGTATGATAATCTGTGTTATTGTAGTATCTGTAGTAGTGTGTACTGCTCGGGTCTAAGCTGCGTGAACCTGAGAGAAATGTGCATCGCAGTGGTGTTGACGAGTGATGAGGTTCCTTGGTCCGTGCATAGTACAGAACCAAATACATTGGTCGGTGACTCACTCACTCATTCCTAACACCATAGTGGTTTGAGCAACAGCCCTAGTTAGCATTATTGGAATAGAAAGGAATATCAGATATCACGGTGGGCTGTTGACAGATCCTTCTCTTCTCGCCTGACCCTCCCCTGCTCTTTCTCCTCACCCCGCAAGTTCATAGAACATGGAAAATGGACCCGAGCAGTATAGCCTACTTTTTGTAATTCAGATGACGAGTGGAAAGGAGGCAGCCATTGCCTTAAGTTAGGATCAATCCCAGCGTTAGCCTGGAGTGGAAGTGGGGAAACCACGGAAAACCACTTCTTGGATGGCCGAGGTGAGAATTGAACCTACCTCTTCTCAGTTCTGGCTCACGAAGCTGATTGTGAGTCGTTCCAACCCTCAGACTAGAATTAAATTACTTGGAAACTAGCCCAGGACCTCAGGAGTGGCAGCTACCACACCACAAGGTGGTATTACGGTAGCACTGAATGAAAGTAGAACGAGTGATAACATTCTCCATAAGGCGCAGATGACCTCGTAGTTCCACCCCTTGAAAGAACAATAACTCATTACCTATAGGTGTATTTTCCAAAGTTGGAATCTGACAGTTCAGCGCCACTGGGCAAAAACAGCTGACGACTAGATCGCTCGCATGGCTTGTTGCCATGAAAACTATACAGCGCTGCCAATTTCAATTATGCTATTTCACCACTTGCTTGTTGCCGATCAGTCGCTTGTTCGGTTGCCTCCAGTGCACACTCACCTTGCTGCGTTTCATAATCTGTTGTTTTTATGAGTTATAATTGTTTGATTTAATTCGTTAATTACTTTTTCGTGTAGGATTTATACTTATTTATACTTTATACTTATAATTCATTAGAGACCGTTATTTATGTATGTAGCAGTGTTAGTGTCAGTTCCGAGCATCAGGCGAACCATTAATTCCATTCAGTCGCGCGCAGGAGCGTAGGCTACCGCCTCTGCTCTTGTAATTAGTAAGACTACTGTGATTAGCTTCTGTCTTCTAAAGGGTGACTTAATAGTCTTCACAATGAGCCTATATTTTGTAATACAATTGAGTGTTACTTGTGACTTGAAACCTATTCTACAGGAAATATAAATAACTAAATATCACGGAAACAATCACGTGTTGTCGTTTCGCTTTGATCATTTTTGCTTTATGATAGTATTCGTAATATTGTTATTGCTATTCATTACCATAATTTAGGCCTCTCCTCAATTTGGCGGGCTAATATTTTATTTTACAGTTTGCACTGAACAGAATTAAGCATTGGTTTGTTTAAGATTTTTGAAAACCATCTGAGTAAAAATGTAATAAATGTAATAACGGTGCTAATGATATTATGAGCATGAGGAAAAGAGCGGGAGGATGGAAGTAAGCACGTGCTGGCCAGCACCGCTCTCTGTGACCCATCCAGCCATCCCAAAAAGAATCACGACTTATATAGGCAAAATTACAGCTGTGGCTGCCATTGTTCACATCAACTATCATCAAAACAGTACTATCAACCTCACCAACACCTGACCATTCTAACCTTCGTTTCGTCCAATCTAATGGTTTTTGACAATGGTTACAGCGTAACGCATCCAGATCAATGATTATTTTATCAACAGTGATTTTGTATGCCACTTTTTTTTATCAACAGTGAGTTTGTATCCCACATGTTGGCAACAATTTGTGCGCCTCAGTGTGTGCCGCTAGAGTGGACCTTGTTGACAGTTGAATGAGATGCAAGCGCTGTCGGAACATGGCAGCCGTTTTTAAAAGAGCAAAATATAGATACACATATTTACATACTGGGCGCCAGGGAATGTTGTCCGCAGTGCCTACAAGCTGCTGCGAGAGATTACGTCACCAGTTACGTTGGCAACACGGCTGTCGCTTGTATCATAACAAACAGTAAACTTTATACTCACCCAGCCATTCATAACATACTGTCGCAATCTTCCAATAAGCTAACTATACGCACTGACGATTTCGACAGCCCACAGCCCACGCATGTGGCCTTCGCCCTATCAGGGACACCGTGCAGCGAACTAAACTGCTGACGCAACCTCTCACTTCTGCACGTAGCCACTGCGGAGAACTTTTCCTGGCACCCTGTACTTTAGCACATATATATGATGTGCAGTAGTGACCAGGGTTCCTAATTTCAATAGGCCTACGTAATATCACCCAGAAGATGAAACAAGGAGACAAGGTATGTAAAAGTCACATTCATGTCTGATGCAAGTGTATAAGCTGCGTTCTACTTTCATTCAGAATTAATACCTAGGTAAAGTAACATGTGGGAATAAATATACTAGCTAGCCTATATCAACCATTACATTGGCATACAATAAACCAATTATATTTGTCTTGTATCTATCTCGCTGTTACAGAAAATCATCGACACTAATTACCAAGAATATAATCGGCCCCTTATAGAGAATGTTATCGCTCGTTCTACTTTCATTCAGTGCTACCTTAATTCTGAATGTAAGTGGAATGCAGATTATACACTTGCAGCAGACATGAATGTAACTTTTACATACCTTGTGTCCTTGTTTCATCTTCTGGGCGATATTACATATTGAAATTAGGAACCCTGGTCACTACCAAACCTCATTATGAGCTAAAGTACGTAAATATGTTTTTCTATTTATTGATATTTTAAAAACGGCTGCCATGTTTCGACACCGCTTGCATCTCGTTCAACTGTCATCAAGGCTCACTCTAGCGGCACGCACCGAGGCGCACACATTGCTGCCAACATGTGAGATACAAAATCATTGTTGATAAAAAGAACTGGGATACAAAATCACTGTTGATCAAAAAAGAAGTTCATCGGGATGCGTTAAGCTGTAACCATTATCAAAACCAAAGTTGTACGAAAAAATTATACATATTTATTACAGCGGAGCGATATACTGCATAATAATCACAGAGCATATAACAAAAATAACGCATTTCAGCCGTGAGAAAAAAAATCATTGCAGAGAAGTGAAAATATTGCACACACTAGCCTAATTAAGAGCAGCGAACTGAGTGCTGCGCACTAGAGACTAAACTGGCCACTTCTTTGTTTGGCAGTACTGTTATGGTATTGTTTTGAAGATGATTGATTTGAACAATGGCACCCACAGCTGTAATTTTCGCTAGCCTATAGCCTATATGCTCTGATCCTATTTGGGATGGCTGGGTGGGTCACAGACGGCGGAGGAGGAAACATCTATTAAAACATCGCTCCCCGATTTATTTCTCATCGTTTCATAAGGTATTTTGGCTAATTCATCTATTATAGAGAATGTTATCGCTCGTTCTATGTTCATTTAGCGCTACCTTTATTTTAGTAAAACACAGAAGCTATTTATTAATGTAATGGACATCTATGATTGATCCATCCCTTAGGACTGCCTCCCTCACCTTTTAATAAATAACTAAAATTTTAATCCTGTGATTAATGTAACTAATCCACATGTGAGTCCACATGGGTCACTAATACCCAAAATTCCTCCAGCTTGATATTTGGGGAGTGGGTGTAGGTGGGAGGTATACCTCACCCCACACAAAAAAGAAAATTGAACCACATATTAGGCCTACACACATCATCCAATAAAAATAACTAGGCCTAGTTTCATTAAGTCAAGGTTTGGATCAAGAGATCTTACTAAAAGAATACTTAAAACATGGCAGGTGTCAGATTGGACGAGTAAGTAGGCCTAATTAGACAGTAATTACAAGTTTCGAACACTTCAAGTCGCTTACAAATTGATTAGGTTATGTTAGTCGCATCGTGGTCATTGTAGGCCTACATGTTACAGCCCACATGCTGTACGATTAATTCAAGTGTACAAAATTAATGAATGAATTATTAAAACAGTGCATTCTACTCCGGGTGGTGAAGGTCACACTTTACCCATCTAGGGCTGAGATGTAGAACTACAGTACTGCCAGTGACAGTGAGACAGAGGTTATCGAGAGGGCGCGCAAGGTAGTCCCAAAGACTATTTTACAAAACAATTAATTTTCTTTTTAAACAGTTACAGCTGACTGTAGGATGATCACAGCATTGCTGACTGTTTCTGAACACACAATAGCGGTATAGCACTCAGAGCGAGGGGCAGAACAAGATACGTCACATTATCAAGCTTTAGCACGCTTCCTTTTCAAGATCGAATTGTTTGTGGAGTTTTCATGTGTACACTGCCGTGAGTATAGAAATGTGGGAACTCTAAACCAAGATATAAACTGGGAGCATAGCAGCAACTCTGGAGGTTGGAGATTTGATTCCCCGCACTGACAGAAGCTGTCCTGAGCGTTGTTTTTGCATACTCCCTCCCAGTGGCGATTACTCCATGTAGGACGTGAGGATCATCACTTTAAATTTAATTTAAATAGTGCCATCAAAGGAACCTGACTAAATAATTACAGAATAGCCTAATTATTGATACATACCTTGAGTCATCAACTGAGAAGCGATGAAAGGAGCGTATCTCCAACCTCTACTTTTGCAGCCAAGAACACAAGATTCTGAGTGATGTTTTTCCATAACCTACATACAAAATATACAGAATGAGGTACAGAAACCATGAAATACAAAATCTAACAACAAAAATTAAATTAAAGTCATTAAATCTAATTTTCTACGACTACGGAAGTCCACAAATAATAATGCATGGCTCTCATAAGAATCCTATCGATAATATCAGCACTCTCTTAAGAAATCAATTGTATAATACATAATGCATTATCGGTTCTTACCTCAGAAATGGAAATACCGGTACCGCTTTACAGGTTATATCCAATTGAAAACGCCAAGATTACGGCACTTCTTTTTCCCAGAACATCAAGAAACACATGTATTTAAGGCGATTGATATTGATAATTGTTGCTGTAAGGGGCCTAACATCTAGGTTATCGTCCCCTATTTAAGGCGAAATCAATCGAAAACTCTAGGGAAGAAATATTGCCGTAATGTACAGAAAATGTAAATACACCGCCATGTTTGAACAGAAGTAGTTCGTAGGAAGGCGATGCCGCCAACCGACAAAAATAATGTTTATTTAATGATAAGTGCCGTAATTATCGTCTGTGAGCAAGATAATTGCAAGGAAATGTCAATTAGGAATTATGTGTATATTTATTGACTAAATATAGGGATATATTTGCAATTCAATTAAAACGTGTATCATGCATATGTTGGCAAGACGATATACAGCGCTTAATCCGCTCCTTACGTCTGGCCGCGCTACTACACCGATGGTACCAAATAATCCCTATCTGGTTGACACCCCCTGCCCCCAACGGAGTTGCTCTCATACACACTGAACAATAAACAAACCGCATTCAATCACATCGACTTTCATACGCTATCCACTATGCTAAAACATCAAATAACTTCCTAAACCTAACACGTTATACCCTCGATTGACAAGTAATGAAAGTTAGCAACAAATGAATTTAAAGCACAAGCAATAGCATGAGCTATTATTAAAATAAAAATGTAATGTCTATTTACACTCGAGCCAAAAGCTCCGATCTCGCAACCATGCTAATTGCAAATTAATGGCATCGTCACAATTCTCCATATCTTTAGAAATACTACCACTTATCCTCAATTCTGGTCTGTCGTCAAAATAAGTCAAATACATTCGACCGGCAAAGGTTAAACATACGTATTTCCATCCTAGGGTATAATAAAAGCTAATAAGAGTAAACGTAACAGACATCGACATCCAATTTCCCGTCTAAATTTCAACAGTGACCCTATTATCTTCACTTATCCAAAGTCGTGTATGCAATAAAAGGAGTTCTACTAACTCACCTTATGCCTTGCCAAAAATAGTCTTGCCCATGCAATGACTGTATTATAATGCGGAAACTCCATCGCTAAAAACCTCTCGTATGCCAAACTGCACACGAAGTTACAAACCTTAACCACTATCAAAAGGTTATCATCTT
Source organism: Meconema thalassinum (assembly GCA_946902985.2). Classification (NCBI taxonomy): domain Eukaryota; kingdom Metazoa; phylum Arthropoda; class Insecta; order Orthoptera; family Tettigoniidae; genus Meconema; species Meconema thalassinum. Next base: position 54,376,288 of record OX336389.2, read on the forward strand.
CCCTTCCTTCAAACTGGCATTCCTCAAGAAGGGCATAATTCCTCAGCGTTGCCAAACCAACCGCTGGTATAACAAACAATATCATCAGTTGTTAATCCATTAATCTATACATGTCAACGACCTTTGGACTAAGCGTGAAAGACCTCCTCACAATTACTTTAAAAACGTTACTAAGATATCTCTAAACTGTTGCGTATACATTTAATAAAAATACTGTACTGTTACTCCATCCTTCTGGTTCCACTTTCACAGATGAAGGAATATCATGTCTACAATGTGACATATTACCCATCGTTAATACATAATCATAAACATTATTTGTGTGTGTTCGATAAGGATCAATCTCGACGAGGAAATCAAACTAGAACTTCCCTAACGTCGGATGATAAAGTTTTTCCAAGAAGATTCTATTCTCAAATTATTTTAACTGACTGAAAGATCATAGCTTTCTTCAATAAAACATATAGTTTGTCATATTCGTATTAACTCCATTCTGAACTAATGTCTATGAGTTCTAACGACAATCATCGTTTCCACGTTAAATGTTTCTTTCCAATACGATGCTAAGATCGTTACGATGCTGTGATATTTCACAATATATCACCGTTTCTTTCTTCTCTCTTGATGTTACTTCACGACGAATAAAAAGCCCAAATTAAACTAATAAATTAATTTAATTGGTAACATAGACGAAAATGTATATCACCTGAATTCAAAATGAATTCATAAACGTCGAAAATACATCACTGTTCCTTAAAGGAAATGGCATAAATACTAGTTTCTCAAACAAGTTAAAAATCTCAGTTCAGAAACTGGATTGCAAACTAACAATGCTAAAAACGTTGAAAGACGATCACTACAAATGATCTCGAAGAATAAAATGTTTATACATGGAATACATAAATATTGTGTCGAAATATGGATAAAGGATTTGCTCTAGAATGCCACTATAATGCTCTAACTACAAGTTTAATGAACACAGCTACCTTGTCTGGGAGTCTAGAAGTTCAAATAGAGTATTATAAAATACTCAGTTGTTAGTCCTTCAAGGATCCGGGTTGGATCCTAGCTCGTCTCCCAAGAACTCACGACCTCAGGAAAGGAACGAATTTCCCTACTGGAAAACAGCAAGCTCCGACCGGGATCGAACTGCGGACCGCCAATCATCATCTTCATTGTGACCGGGTATACCCTGGACCTCTTGATAATATTCATGTCTCTTCTCACTCCGTCATGGTACAGTTTCATCGAAGCAACGAGAAGTGTCGAAAGTTCAACTTCGCGTTCCGAAATAAATTCGAAAAGGAAGTCGTGGACCTCACTCGTATGCTGAATATTCATAGAGATGGAGTATGAATATCGTTCTGTAGTCGCTGGTGTTAACATCGAGCTCATGTTTGACGATAATGTTCGAGAATGTGGTTGTACATAACGTCTCATGTTTGCTCGTAAAGTAGACAGTCATGAATAAACTCCTCTACCGAAGCTCCATCGTTGACTATATTGCTTCTATCTGCTCGTATTCCTGACGCACATACTAATTTAGTCCATAATTATATTCATATTATAAGACTTAATAATGTTCTTCAGTTTAGAATACATCGTCATCATACTGGTGTTACCATAAAGTTCCTCACTAGCAATGCTAACAGTCACTGTTACTCACGTGAATCTGTGCATTCGCTGTAGTCTTCTCGAACAAAAGTGTTTTATATCGCTGGATACATACACTTTTCTAACTCTTCATAAAATGTTTATATCTCCTAAAATATTCATCCGAATTCAATAAAAGTTCGTAATATACTCCACAAGATTGTATGCTATAATCTGTAGTAGAAATAATGTTTCTGAAGTTGATCAGGCGGCATTTACATTCCTCGCAACTTCACTTACTTTACTGGCGCGGCAATCTCCTACTTCTAGCCTTGCGATACCACGTCTCCACGAGTCAACCTTTCACGGACTCGGTGATGCACTCGGAACTCCTATCTCTTCCGATAAAACACGTCTGATCAGTACAAACTTCCAATGAATAAGAGCCTCGATGTTTGGCGTCTCCCCTCCAAGTTACCGATTCTGGCCGCCTTTTCCGTTCCCTCGAATATTCGAGCGGGCTCTAGCAAATTGCTTATTCCTACGAATTGCGACTTGCTGTCGGCTTATAATTTTCTTCACTTTACCATTACATAAATTGGGGCTTAAATGTGATAAATATCCATACAATTTAGTTGCTGGAACTCCCGTCTCCTCTAAAACTTCTTATTGGCTGTGGGCTCATATCCAATCAAATAATTTATAACAATGTTTAAATAATTCCTGGGATGATTCGCTGTTGCTAGGCCGATTCTAGGCCTCTCGAACCTTCAATTGCGCAATATAATCACGTGACGGAAATTCCCTCCTGCTCGACGTCGCCACGAGACTGGTTTCTGCCAACTTTCAGCCTCGATATTGCTTGGTTAAATTTTATCACGGGCTTCGAAAAATATTCCCATTTTCATCCCAAATAATTCATTTTACGAGGGCAGTACCATTGCCAATATGTGCAGAATGTGTCTCAGAAACGGGAAGTTGGGCTCCCAGAAAACAGAGCAACTAACAACGGTAAAGAAATCGCTGTTCTGGCTGCTGTAGCTCACAATCCGCACGTGAGTGTACGGCAAATTGCACGAGGTTCTGGAATAAGCCGCTCTAGTGTTAGCAGAATTTTGCACAGGCAAAAATTTCATCCGTATCATATGTCCTTGCACCAGGAACCGTGCGGGAATAACTTTGAAGCCCGCATTGCATTCTGTCGTTTTGCATTGCAGCAGTTGCACGATAATAACGCATTCCTACGGGATGTTATGTTTACGGATGAAGCTTCGTTCACAAATCATGGCAATGTGATTTTGAGGAACATGCACTACTGGTCCGTGGAAAACCTCCACTGGCTTCACGAGTTTACTAACCAACGACAGTGGAGTATGAATGTTTGGTGCGGTATCATTGGCAACCGTATTGTAAGTCCCTATTTTTTTTTATCAGGGAACACTAAACGGACAGCGATATACATAATTTCTTCAAGACACGTTACCCCTTCTCATGGAGGACGTGGGATTGGAAACTCGTGTATCAATCCGGTTCCAGCATGATGGGTGCCCCGTACATTTCGCATGTGTTGCCAGAGATGTAATGGATGCGAAGTTTCCAAATCGGTGGATAGGACGTGGTGGTCCTGTGAGATGGCCATCACGGTCCCCCGTCTTGACGCCATTAGACTACTTTCTCTGGGGCGCATTGAACGTTAGAGTCTTTATCAGGAAGTCCCAACTACAATATCGAATATGCATTAGCGTATTACTCTGGCGTGTGCGGAAATATATGTGGAATCACTGGGATCAGTAAAACACACTCTTGTTCACCGTCTGCAGATGTGCATTGATGAAAACGGTGGTCACATTGAACATCTGTTGAAGTGAGACAGTTTCATCAGTTAAGATGTTACTGCTTACTTATGAATGCCTTTTCCGTGCTGGATGTAATTTAAAAACATGACGTTTCTTTAAGCTATTGGCCACAAGTTTGTTTAGGAAATCGGTAGTTGTAGGCCTACCTTTTGTACTATGTGTACAGACTACTGACAGTGGTGGCTACTCTCGCTAAAGCGCAGCATTAGGTCATGGGGCCAAACTCTCTGCTGACTCGGTAGACGCGTGGGTTAGAGCCCCACCGTCGGCCGTCCTTGAAATGGTTTTCCGTGGTTTCCCATTTTCAACACCAGGCAAATGCTGGGACGGTACCTTCTGACAGGCCACGGCCGCTTCCTTCCACATCCTTGCGCAGTTCCATTCATCTTCATCCATTCCATCTCTCATCCCGACGCGCAGGTCGCCCACGGGCGTCGACTAGAAAGACCTGCACTCGGCCTCTCAGGAGGTCACACGAAAGAAAAAAAGGTTCTACACTTGTGTTAAACGTGACAAACAGTGTCTCCATTGCCATACTCTACAACGTTAGTTATTTCAGAAGGTACGAGGTTTAGAGAAGTGAAACCAAGTCTGATATCAATAATTGTATGTTTACTTTTGATTTTGCTAGAAAAAACATGTATGTTCCATGTTAAAAAAAAAGGTAACTTTGCGTTGAAAGTGATATTGTTATAATTTCCTGGACTGTGCATATCCTCCCATTGTGTGACCCCCTGACGTGGCTACATTCCTGTGCAAGTAGATTTTTCACATCTTGTTTCATTTCGATAATATTTGAGGTCGCAGAGTTAGGTGGGACACCATGTATGTTAGGGGTGTTCTTTTGCCTTTGGCATACAAAGCCCATAAATGGTTCTACATTAATGCTAATTTCAGATATTCTTCTTCTTCTTCTTTTCCCGGTTCCAGTGATCTGGGTCGGGGCGTGAATCAAGGACCTCCATCCGAGGCCTCGACTCGCACACTATCATATTTAGGCTATTTGTACGATGGGTTCGCCAAATTTCAGATATTAAATCTCTAAAATATACAGAATTATTCTTATGTAAATTCTTTAATTTCAAGATGGCTGCTGTGCGCTAAATCAAGTGCCATATTACTGTGACTAATGGTAGTGAGGTCTTTTGTATGGTAATCCTCTCTCACTAAATGGCGTGTTAAATGTGCTATTATATTGTGAGTTAACGATATTCAAGTTTTTGGAATATGCCCAGCCTTCATGAACGTACGGATTCGCTGTTGTTTTGACTTGCTCTTAGGGAGACACTTACAACGTTCTACATTACTGCTAATTTTCGTTGTTGTATATTAAAAATACTTTGAGCTATTCCTTATATTGTATATTTTCAAGATGGCCGCCTCGCGTTGTTTTCATTGTACTATTATCATGGCTTATTTCAGCAAGGTCCCTCACATGGTACGTCTTCTTTCTTACTAAGTTTCTTTTTAATTGCGCAATTACTTTCTGAATGATTCACTGTTACGTTTTAATATTACGCAGTTTCTTCACCTGAGTGTGTATTTAACTATGAGTGGCATACACTATAAATATGCTGAGCTTCTATGCCCAAGGGACAGATGACCTCGTAGTTCCGCCCCGTAAAACAACAATAACACACATACACTTATATGCCCAAGGTCGTGGATTCAAACCCGGTCGAAGTCGTCGGATTTTTAAGAGCGTTGAAAAACCCTCAGTATGCCTTCCCTCGGAGGGGAAGTAAAGCCGGCGGCCCCATGTCATAGATTTATGGCATGTAAAAGAACCCTCCACTAACTAAACTTGTGTGAAGCAAAATTTGTAGGTTAGGTTGGATCAATGGTCGTAAGTTCCAACGTCACCGGGTGCTGGTTGCGATGGCATCTAGTAGCAGCCAAGTTCACAGCTAGGTGTCGTGGATGGTAGCATTTGGTGGCGAAAGTAGGAACTACAGTACTTGAAATTATCGTCTGCAGTCCTTACATGAATTAAAAAACAGAAAACACTCACTAATTCGGTCATCACAATTAACACCGGTTATCAGACAGATTCTACACACACACAAAATACACGGGGCTACATGACCGCGTTGTCGCAGCCCCTAAACTAAGGAACCAACCAACCAACCACTATAAATATGCGTTTACTAAAATTACAAATAAAAAAATGTTAATAGAAAGAATTTACATTACATTTTATCGGATATCATGTACAACCAATGTGCAAAACGATTATTTTAATACCGGTAGCAACTGTAGGATTTCCTAATTAGCACAATTTCACATTCAAGTCAGATCAACAGCAAGAACACCAAGGTGACTAAGGCGATCCTTTTATTCATGTCCTTAAATAATCAACATTGCCAAAGTATAATTATTCTCTTTAAATACTTGACGTTTACTGGCCAGGCAGTTTTGTGCAGTTTTCCAGAAATTTTGCCGTTCGTAAAACATGCCGCCCCGGGCAGTTGCCAAGTTTGTCTCCCCGTAAATACGGGCCTGAATACAGTAAATTATCCAATATTGTAAGCACGACCTTAAAGGATCAGTGTTTTACTAGTCAGCATAGAAAGCCGTACCTTTTAGGAGTTAAGATCAACTAGCGGTATTGCAATGTCTAAAAATATCTCCAGAACGTGCTTTCATATCGCCACTGCCGAAGTGAGGTGGCAAAGTAGTACCCACTCGAGATAGTGTTGGGGAAACATACGGTATTGAACACTAGGCATAACCGTATTGAAAATTGGAGCTATGTTTCCATTGGTGGTTAGGGGCCGATAACCTACATGTTAGACCCCTTAAAACAACCATTAAAATTGTGAATACAGTATATATTACGTCAGCATTATTGCAGAATTGTGTTGTTGTAACAGTTGTCAGTTGACTATCAGTAACTTCCATTTATGAAATAAACTGGTGTGAAAATGAACAATCAAATTATAACATTCTCGGAAATCCAGATGGCGGGGACACGGTCCCACCTTGCGTTGCCCTCCTCCCCCCTGCGGGTGCCTATGAAATTAACCCATGCATGAGTGCCAAATGGCCGAACAGACCCACTTAAATCTTGAATATACTAAGAACATTTCTTAGTGAGTAATCAACATGCAAAATTTCAGTTTCATAGCCCTTGTGGTTACAAAGATGCGATGTCCGCGATGATCAACGAGTCAGTACCTCGTTTTTTGGATTATACTGGTATATAATAAGATAAGATTACATTACTTACCTTTAAGTGAAATATAAATCCATACGTAGACGATGCATACGAAATAAATAAATAAATAAATAAATAATACCATAAGCACACAGACACAGTCTAGGCGGCCGTTCATAGTAAGCACAATACACACGAATGGAATGTACGCGTATGTAAATTACAATATTCCTTTGTAATATTACTAAAGTGTCTAATATAAAAAGATGTTAGGCCCCTTAAAACAACATCATCATCATCAATATAAAAAGAATGCACACCAGCACCATTGCATAACTTAGATAAGTAGGATGATTTTAACCTTCCGGTGGGTGCAACCGATCTGACAGGCACACGAGTTAATTCTTATCTCATATTCGTCATTCGCGGGGGCGAAGTTACTTCCACCTTTCAATAGTTGCTTCTTTCCACATGACATTCAAGTCCATATCGGCCAGTTTGCCATTTTTTTTATTTTTTTAGCGTATGGCTTTTAGTGCCGGGAGTGTCCGAGGACATGTTCGGCTCGCCAGTTTTGTAGCTGCTTCGAGACGGACACCCAATGGGTGAGCTACAAGTACCGTTGGGGAGGGAAGGAGGGAAGTTGGAATGTAAGGACGAGGAGTTGGAAGGTAGCGGCTGTGGCCTATAGTTAGGGACCAACCCCGGCATTTGCCTGGAAGGAAGATGGGAAATCACAGAAGACCATCTTCAAGGTTGCCGGCGGGGGGATTCGAACCTCCTCGCCTCCCGGATGTGAGCGACTGCCATCAGTCATGCCGTAACCACCACGGCTAACTCACCCGGTAGTTTGCCAATGACCCTCCTACACATCTGCTGTTCTTGCAAAAGTGACCTGCCAGGCAGATTGCGTCTGATCGAGCACCATTACGTAATATTAGAGAACGAATGAGTGTATTCACTAGCTAAACTGTTCTTCAGCATATATTGTAATTTTTAAAAATTCAGTTTTCTAAGGTGTGCCAGGCAGGCTTAATGCACCCACTGCCGCTATATTTAATGTTGCGCCCGGCGGAAGGTTAAATATCTGAAGTATTTATATTTAGCACAAAATTGAGAATTGAAGCGTTTGAAATGTGGTGTTACAGGAGAATGATGATCAGATGGGTAGATAGGGTAACAAATGAAGAGGTATTAAGATGAGTGGGAGAGGAGAGATGTTTCTGGCGACTGCTAATAAAGAGAAGAGATAGGTCGGTAGGACACATACTAAGACACCCAGGAATAGCAAGCTTAGTTATGGAAGGAAGGATCGAGGACAAGAGCTGTAGGGGTAGACCAAGGTTAGGATATGTTAAACAGATAGGCTTCGGATGTAGGTTGTGGTGGCTATGTAGAGATGAACGATCAGCTCAGGGCAGGGGACATGGAAAGCTGCATCAAACCAGTCAGAATACTAAAAACTCAAACAACAACAACAAGCACGTTTGCAAAATACGTTTGTTCTCTGTCTGATTTTCATATCGTTTTACTTTTTAAGATTTTTAAGATTCCCCCTGCAGGCTCCCATGTCCTCGAGATATTCTTTACAAAATGGCGAAAACCGCATCAAAATCCATCCATTGGTTCTCGACATCCAAGAATCGGGGACTTTGTTTTATACTAAGTAGAGATTAGGCTAAGCATAGTGTAGCAAATATCGACCAATGGGGGACTATAATTACAAAATGATGCACGAGGACACGTGAATGATGTTGATATTCATGTGATGTACAAATTGCTGTTTCAGGTAAACCAACAATCCGTTTGTAATATAGACTATTCACCGAACTTTTCGGACAGAGGTTGTATATTATAACTGTGCCTGTCTTAAACCGTTTATAACAAATATAAACATTTCCAAAGAAACACACACATTTTCAAAATTTGAATCGTAACTATTTTTATCAATTTTTCAAAATTTGGTCCTTGCTTTGTGTTGACCTTCACCTTCTTATCTCCTATGTTTATTTGGAATGTTTGAACTTTTCTTTTGATAAACCACAAAATGAAACTCACTCAGCCCTTTTTGGCTTTAATTAGTTTTTCTATGAAACGTTAAAAATATTTTTTGAGTTTCCACAGAATAAAAATGAAATAATAATGCTCACTTAATTGAGGACCCCAGAAGTTACGGGGTCTAAGTGACATTATTGAAAGAAATGAGTAAGGTACGGGAATGGGATGAGAAAATATTAATCTTTTAGATGGTAAAGGGATCCAAGTGATTTCCTTGACAGGTATTGCCACCTAGCGTCATGCCCCTACACTACGTAGTGGTTGGGTTCCCTATTACAAAACATTTTCAACTTTGACTTACGATTTCTCAAAACAAGGTTTGTGTTACTTCAGACACCTTGACTTCTGGGGTCCTCAATTAATAATGTGGAAACGAGTTAGATTCATTTAGTAGCTGAATGTTCTGTAGGTCCGGCCTCCCGCGCGTCAGCTCGCCATTGCGTAGGCTGCTGTGTGACGTCACCTGGCATAACTGTATAACATACAGTTCTCTTTCCGCTATCGGCACCGTTAAACTCGCTTTGCTCCTGCCAGGGTACTAAGGAATTAAACCTACAAAGTCTAGGAAAATGAAAAGATGAAAATTAATTAGTGAGGTAAACAATAATGGACTGGGAACTAAACGGTTATTGGTGTCGCATGTCAGAGTGATGTAGCGGCTAGCAATCTTGGCTGTCGCCCCGGAGGCCCGGGTTCGAGTCTCGGCGCTGCGCTGCCAAGAAACTTAATTCTGGACTGAGGGCTGGAACGGGGTACACTCAACGTAGTGAGACAAAACTGAGATGATGTGGGTTCGATTCCCACCTCAGCCATCCTGGAAGTAGTTTTCCGTTGTTTCCCACTTCTACTCCAGCCAGGGATTGTGCCTAACTTAAGGCCACTGCCGCCTCCTTCCCAATCCTCTCCTGACTTACTAGGCTAATGCACACATATTCCTACAGCCACCACAATAACACAGGTTACCAGATAATCTATATACACAGGTTGATTCAGCTAACATGACCACCTCAAATATCTACGGAACCGTTTAAGATATCGTTATTCTGTTTCCAAATGTATTCTTAAATCGTACTACGGGGCTCATACAACACGGTCCATTTCGCCCCTAGCACATACGTATTTACCGAGAAACCGGTAGCAACTTCCGTTTTTTAAATGGGACTATACTAATTTCACCCACTGGAGCAACTAATAATCAAGTGACAAGTTCAGTGATGTGCTTATTTTGCAAATCCGACGAGTACTCTTTGAGATATTAAAGGTTTCCATATGTGTCGGCATTAGACAGAAAGCGATGCGCCAGCCGCTGGAATGAGGAGTGCATGATTCTCTTGCGTGATCCACTCTTGTTTACAAACTCACATACCAATTTTACTCCATTCTATGCATACTGTTAGAAGCCTCCGTGGCATAGGCGGCAGCACGCCTGCCTCTCACCGCTGGGTCCGTGGTTCAAATCCCGGTCACTCCATGTGAGATCTGTGCTGGACAAAACGGAGGCAGACAGGTTTTTCTCCGGGTACTCCGGTTTTCCCTGTCAAAATTTCATTCCAGCAACACTCTCCACTATCATTTCATTTCATTTGTCATTCATTTAATCATTGCCCCAGAGGAGTGCGTCAGGCCTCGGCAGCCGGCACAGTTCATATCCTCGCCGCTAGATAGGGGCTTCATTCATTCCATTCCTGACCCGGTCGGAGACTGGAAGCAGGCTGTGGATTTTCATTTTCTATGCATACTGTTAAGGTGCCTGTACACTGGAGAGTGATTTTCATAGAGCAAGTCTAGCTAGACCGCTCTAGCTAAACTGAGTGCGTGTACACTGTAGAGTAATTTTCCCTAGGTAGAGCATTCGTAGAGCGGAGATAGACAAATCTACCTAGAGTACTCTCTGAACCTGTGTACACTGTCAAACGTAAATGCACTAGGTAGAGCAGCGCTAAAACATCCTGAGAGCAGTGTGAGTCTAGGTTTATTTGCGCTGTGTTGTGAAGTTAAGATGTCTTCAAGAGAGCTTTTAGCATCCGTGGTGGTTGTGTGTGCCTTGTCAAAAAAGAAAACTATGATGAGGAAAAAAAGGTTGTGGCTGAGGAACTGGATATCAAAAAGAAAATACGAGGGAATGCACGCTAAATATTATTGCAAGAGTTATGTTCAAAAGATTCTGAAGCGTACAAGAACTTTTAGGAATGAGCAAAATTGACTATTCTTTCATAGTACAATTCCAAGTTTCTGGATGTTCAATTAATGTTATTGTTTTTTCGCGACTCCACACAAATTCAGCCATATTCAAACACTATAATTAACAACAAACAAATAACCCCAACAATCTACCACTGACTCTACATAGAGCGCTTTCCAATATTCAACCGAACGAATAGAGCTAGACTGGTCTAGCTAGGGCACCCAAATACTGTTTACACCGTAGAGTCAGCCGGCCCTAGCTAGAGCTTAGAGTGGTCTCCGCTAGGGTTCTCTACCACCTGAGTACACTGGAGAGGAGCTTAGAGAGCCCTAGCTAGAGCTATTCTACGCTCTAGCTAGGGCAAAAGCTCTCTAGTGTACAGGCACCTTAATGTGTACATTTTCAAAATGATTGATGATTAGGGTTCGGATTCGAGCATATTTGCATATTTTTTTCCTGAATAGTACACATTGAAAGAAGCCTTTCGGTGGTATTTTCACCTCTATGGGACCAACAGAATTGAAATTTATCGAGCATATAAATGCATAAAACCGCGGTTTTGAGAATAGAAGCATATAAATGCATTTTCTTTTGGTTTTCGTCTAAATAGTTTGTTCGTCTTCGAATTCCCCCCCGAATTCGGGCCCTGACCATTCTTAAGGTTCGAAAACAGAAATAATTATTGAAAATCCTATCTGGTGCGAATAATAGAATCCACAGGTTTTTTAACCTTTAGTGAGATCGTTCTCGTCATTGAAACTCTTATTGATTGATTTAAGAAAATCATTCAAAACTGAAAACATAGAAAAAATTCTTGTTGTACAGACCAATGCAGATCTACTTCATTGACTCGCCTAATTCTGAACATTTTGTAAATGCACTTTTAAACTGTAACTTTTATATGAAAACTTATATTTTATATACTTGAAAAACTTGAATGCGAGTATATTGGAGTGTGTCATACAAACAATTAGAAAATAAAGCTCATATATAAAGGTATGTTATTGGTTTTTTTTCACTTTCCTTTCTATAGTTTTTTTTAGCATATTCTGCATATTTAACAGCATATAATGGATTTTTCGAGCATATCTATCGAGCATATAATGGTTTTTTCGAGCATATCTATCGAGCATAAAACGCATGGTTTTCGAGCATATCTGGAGATTTTATCGAGCACATCGATCCGAGTCCTATTGATGATTAACCGGACTCGTAAGAATTAACATTAGACGAGACGTTCGCAATGAACTAAATGGGCGAGTTTTGTTACATTTCTGATTTAAATAATTATGTACATTTAAGTTATTGTCGCAGGTCCGCCAGCACTAAAGAATTCCGTACTTTATTTATCGTCTTCATTGAGATGTTTTCAGATATTTGCGCAAGGATTCAGGACTAAGTGGAGAGGGAAAAAGGCACACGTACATAAGAGACTTGGCTTTGATTACGTACACATTACAGTATGCTATGAATGGAATAAATGCGGTGTGTGAGTTTGTCAACAAGGAGTGGGTCACGCAAGAGAACATGCACTCCACCTTCCAGCGGCTGGCGCATCGCTTTCTGTCTAATGCCGACACATATGGAAACCTTTAATATCTCAAAAGGAACTCGTCGGATTTGCAAAACAAGGGATCAGGGGTACTTAATGAGAAGCATGGTCCTACAGGGGAGTCTTCTAACCTAACACTTATTTCACTAACACTTGTATTTATACAATTTTCACCCTCAATGATATTCTTATCTACACCTGTATTTGTAGATGTGACGTTTCCTCTACCAGGACCTTTTCGCCTTTTTTGTCTAGGCATTTTGAAGACTTGTTTTCAATATATTTTCGCTCGGGGAGAACAAACAATGAACAGAAGAACGGGAATATGTGCCACAGGATAGCCACAACAGAAATGAACACAACAAAAACATTCCCTTGGGTGTTCAACGACATTACTTTCGCCATAGGAACTAAAACATGATACAGTTCTCAAAAACAGTTTTGCATATGACGATTATACTGGGTGATGGGACGATACTGCAAACACGTTTACAGTACGCACTGTACATCATGTTCAGAGCCGCATAAAGACTGTACACCGTACGAATCATTCAATATTTGTCCGCTAGGAGGCACGTCTCATGTCAGTCTGGTTAAGACCACCACTTGTACAGTTAGTTTCGAGCGTACGGGGAAGACTGAGGTACTGCAGCCTACTGAAAACATGGCAAGAGTTCGCATTCGTACGTCAGACCGCATTCGAATTGTAGCATTGCTTCGGGAGGGATTCCGACAAGTGGATGTTGCTTCTCGTCTTGGAGTGAGTTAAAGTGATATCTCTAGGGTGTGGAAAAAGTTCAGGGAGACCCAAGCAATTGCTTATCGGCCAAGAACTGGACGCCCGGCGCCCCCGCAAAACCACTCGCAGGGAGAATCGGTATCTGTTGCTTTCAGCACGTCGCGTCGTAGGCCCATTGGTACTGCCACGTCCTTCCGCCAGGATCTTCTTAGGGCCACTGGAGTGAATGTGTCCGGTTAGACATTGCACCATCGGCTGCATAAAGCAGGGCTGATGTCAAGGGTGCCTGCGCCAAAACCGCCTTTGAAGCCACAGCATCAGGCAGCTCGTGTAAGGTGGGAAACAACTCATCGAACATGGCAGCAAGAAGATTGGAAGCATGTTCTCTTTACGGATGAGGTCTCCATTGGTTTGCACCCATAGAGTAGGAGCATTCGAGTGTGGTGACGAGTGGGTGAGAGATTTCACGAGCCCTTCATCCAGGAACACCACCGGCACCAACAGCAAGGAGGTTCAGTCATGTTTTGGGGTGGAATCATGATTGGTCGACGTACGCCTCTAATTCCCATCCACGGTAACAGAGACAACATCCTTGAACCTGTCGTTACAGGATTCGCTGCCACAATGGGTGAGGGCTTTACACTAGAGGACGATAATGCTCGTGCCCATCGAGCTAGGGTGATCAATCAGTTCCTTTAGATGCATGTCATACAGAGAATGGAGTGGCCTGCCTATTCTGCGGACATGAACTGTATTGAACATGCATGGAAAGAGCTCAAGAGGGCAATTTCGCGCCGCCCCAATCCTCCAACAAACAAACAAACAAACAAACAGCAACTGATAGAAGCTGCTGTCCAAGAGTGGGATCATCTGCCCCAAACCACGTTGGATTCGTTGGTGCTCAGTATGCCTCTTTGTCTGCAAGCATGCCTTAGAGCTCGTGGTGACCATACACGGTATTGATACGCCCCAACAGGAAAAGTACGTTTGTGTGCTCAGTCCCACATTATCGGTTTTGTTATTCGTTGTGTGTTTCTGTCTCTTTGCAGAGCAGATTGTGTGTTTTTTCTTTGTATGTACCCTATATTGTAAATAATGTGATAATATAACTACGCAGAGCAAAATAAACAAGTCACTAAATCGCAATATGCAAAACTCATTTGAGCACTGTAACCATTTGAACTCAAACTGAAAAGAAGGGCATAACCTCAGGGGTGAACTCGTCTTTTTTTGTGTTTTTGTTTGTTTGTTTGAGGGCGTTAAGAATAGTTCTGGACAATCCTATTACTCATACATAATTAAATACAATTCAGTGTTTAAGAATTCATAATGAAAATACATGAATTTTTGAAGCAGAGTGAGGTACCACCTCCCCTTACCTCTTAGGTAATATCCCCTCCCACATTCTCTTCACATGATCCCACCATCTGAGTCGGCTCATACAAACAGCTTCATCTAGCGTGTTCATTTCTAACTTAGTCTTTATCTCTTCATTACGAGTGCCTTCCTGGCATTGCCCCCTTCTATTTGTCCCAGCAATCATTCATGCTAACCTTAAATCTGTTACCTCTAGCTTATGTATGAGATATATCCTGCGTCTACCTAGCTCTTACTTCCCTTCAGCAAGGTTGGTCTAAATATTGAACAATGAAGGGAGAGGTTCGTCCCTACACTAACTGTAGATCGAAATCTGCTCTAATTTAGTTCCTCCCATCTGGCATTCTATTTTATTGTATTTCTTTCCTACTGACATCACCTTTGTTTTTGAAATGTTGTTCAACAACAGCTTAGTAACTTATAAACCACAATATTTTGCCGACTTCGTCAGGACACAGATCAATCTAAATGAAATCGAAAATAAAATAGGTATGTCCAGTTGCTCAGGGAAGTCAATAACTGAACTTGAGTAACACTTGAATTATTTCTTTGCATTAATAATAATTGCAGTGCACTCCTAATTATCCACATCACCATCCCTCCCCTCAAGGTGGTGGTATCATCAGGGAGAAAACTTGGAATACACAATCCCAAATGAAGAACTTCAGTATTGTACTGTAATCAGACGTTTGGCATGCTTTGCCTGTAGCCTAATCTTGAGTTGAGTGAACTGCCTACTAACTGGATTACCTTTAGTAGTTTCTTTCCAACTGGCAACTCAATTGTTATAAATTAGCCAATCCTTGAAATCATTCTCTCTCCTCTTCTGCATCCTATCAGCTGGACTTGACCTCATTCTCCATGCTTTTTCTTTCGAATTGTTACTTCATTTAGGTGTAAGGGACATCCTGATCATCAGGCCTGTGTACTGTAGGTACATCTTTTTCTTGAGCTCTGGTAATGCATGGTGCAGGGTGTGGTGGACTACACTTCTGCCTCTCCCCCTGCAGTTCAGCCAATCTACGAGTAGTGCAACCAACACTAGTAGCATATTGAAATACAAGAGAAATGTATTTTCATGTAACGGTACCCTCAATTGTCTCATTAATTATAGCAATATTCTAAGTTGCCTGCGGTCTGATTGCGAGTCTGGGGAAAGTTCTCTTGTAACTCATGTTTTCTGATGTTTTAATAATCATTTCAGTCATTCACTGTGAGTCTACCTTGCCAATCTTATTTTCTGATGTGTTGATTATGATGTTATTCGTTCTTGCTTGTAATATTAATTATATCAAAGACCATGTCATGTGATATTGTATGCTTTGTCATGTGATATTTAGACTGCTTCATCAATAAACACAACAAAATAAACAGTTCATTTATGTGAGATGTTCATGCAATCTATGTATATGTCTTGTTGAGTTTTGATTGTAACCGTATAGAGGTGAATTGAGAAAACTGCATATCAATGGCAAGACAATTTGAACGTACAACTCAGACCTTGTGTTGTTTATTTTTACCTTTATCCCTGTGACCACCTAAGCTTACATTATTTAGCCATCTTGGTTTCATTTGATGTATGTTACTCCAGTTTAAAAAGCCCAATGTCTAGTTTCTGTCTAAGGACATAATTAGTTGTATGCTTCGCCAAACAGTTTATCACACTGATTTGCCGACAGTACAAGAGGAGGTGGATGCATGCATGGCCATCTGGCTACGAAGCCATGGCATTCTCTAATGACCTGTTATTTTCTTCAGTAAGTCTCTTGGGTATCGTTTCGTGCATTTCCCATCAGACATGCATGGTGAATTGTTGTTGATTATGCCACATGGACCATGAATCATGGTTTTGGTGAATCTTGATCTCTGTCGACATCTGGCATTTCTGCTGAGATGACTTGCTCAATTTGACCTGGTGTAAGCTTTTCGATTAACCAAATAAAAATGTGTGCATGTGGCAATCTCCCTTTTTGCCATTCAATGGAATACAGTACATCCAACAGCGTGTCTTTCCAAAAACATGATGCTTGACAATGACATCTATGAATGGCGATCCAATGATGACTGTCCAATTATCAAAAGTTCTTATATGTCATTCCAACAGATATGCCATTCCAATTAAAACGTTTGCAGTTTCCGGTGCGACTCGCATTTGCGATGACCATCAACAAATTTGTCATACTACCGGCCACATTTACTGGGAGTCCATGGGCACATGTATGAATACGCTCAAGATGCAATGACATACGTTCGCGCATATGGCCGTCCAGATTTCTTTATTGCATTACAATGCAATCCAAGCTCACGGACAATCCCTACAAGTGTGTGGAGTAAATTTGAAAAATCCATGCTTCTCACATGGTCAGATGTATGTGGCGTGCTCACGCGTCAGAAAGCCTTCGGGTTTATTTATATACGCACCAGACAGATTGTGGGATTAGCGTAATCATTTATTTCATCCTCATCAAGACGTGTAGGTCACCCACGGGCGTTACCTTGAAGGACCTGCACCAGGCCTTTTCATAGGCCACATTACATTGTTACTATTATTATTTTGTTAGGTGAGGAAGTTGCACCCGCAGTATGACTGCACGTGTATGTGTAGGGGAAGGGTGGGCATAGTGGCCACGCTAACGGGAAAACATTGTTTTCAATAAGTTAAAATTGTTAAAAACAAATGAAAATTGGCCATACTATAGCTTATTTAGTTATATATCTTTAAACAAATCATTTTAACTATATCTTAGTTACTTTTTGAAAAAAAGATTTTTTTTTTCAAACCTCTACCAAATGGCCACTTTGCCCTATGGGGAAGGGCAAAATGGCCACTAGGAGGCCACTATATCCGATGTTACACATAACACTGAAAATACATTTAACAAAAATTTATGAGCATATTTTTTTTACAAATTAATGTTTTGTTACAATTCTCCACACATGTTTAAAGGTCTCTATCATTTTATAAAACTAATTTCCAAATTTTTATAGAGTACAATAAAAATACCAAAGTTGAAATGCTTCAAAACATTTTATGGATATTGTGTTTAGCCTATTTTTGTTTCGTTGCACATTTCACATATGAATTCATTGTCTTCCTCCTCATACCCAGCACAATCCGTGTGCCCATTTCAGGGAAATAGAGCATCTGATCCACCCTTGATTGCTTTTGGACTTTGAATATAAGTCCTGGCAGTAAAGGTAATTTGTATCACTCTCGTCACTATCGGAGTTACTATCTCCTTTAGTAAACAAAGCAAGTTTTGCCACTTTTGATTTCCTTTTCTCCTGAATACCTTTTTTCCTCATCACCTCTTTATCATCTCAGCCCAGCGGGGCTCGATCCTGGAACCATCAGCATGTCACAATTCCGATGGCCGGCGCTTAACTGACTGAGCTACCACCCTGCTCATGCAGAGAGATGTTTATAACGTTCAATAAGTATCCCATTTAAAAGCACAAAGTTTGTTTGGTCTAGGCTTCATATAAATATTTTACTTAAATATATAATATGTAGCGTCGGGCAACGTGGCCTTGGGCGTGGCCACTTTGCCCTCTTTTACGTCATTATCTAAATGTGACTCTGCAGGCCCAACCAGTTACACCAGCTCTTACTTTCAAAGATGAATGTAAAGCTTAAATTACACTTGTTTCAGGCATTGCTGTCATCAATACATACTAGAATCATATACCTAGTTATAATAGTTAATGCAGTACACTTACCTTACATCAGCAACTTGAAAAACAACAAAATTGATGACAACTTCTAAAAGCGTAATCTGATCAGCTTCTAGGCTCAACACAATACTAATGGCGGTCTAATGGAGTAGTTGAGGCGCTTGTGGCCTGGTAGCAGCACTATACAGTAGAAAAATAGCCCGTGGCAACTATGCCCGCCGTGGCCACTATGCCCACCCTTCCCCTACATCCTACACACAGTTGGGCAAAATACTCACAAAATGTATTTTCGATACAAAATACAATAACCGAGGCCTTGAAAATACAAAATTCTGTTTTCAAATACTTTCAGTAAAGTTTGCTTGCAAACTATCGATTTGAAAAATCTTAATGGAATGGAAACCTTTTCGTTGGAAGTAGGGGAAGGGTGGGCATAGTGGCCACGCTAACGGGAAAACATTGTTTTCAATAAGTTAAAATTGTTAAAAACAAATGAAAATTGGCCATACTATAGCTTATTTAGTTATATATCTTTAAACAAATCATTTTAACTATATCTTAGTTACTTTTTGAAAAAAAGATTTTTTTTTTTCAAACCTCTACCAAATGGCCACTTTGCCCTATGGGGAAGGGCAAAATGGCCACTAGGAGGCCACTATATCCGATGTTACACATAACACTGAAAATACATTTAACAAAAATTTATGAGCATATTTTTTTTTACAAATTAATGTTTTGTTACAATTCTCCACACATGTTTAAAGGTCTCTATCATTTTATAAAACTAATTTCCAAATTTTTATAGAGTACAATAAAAATACCAAAGTTGAAATGCTTCAAAACATTTTATGGATATTGTGTTTAGCCTATTTTTGTTTCGTTGCACATTTCACATATGAATTCATTGTCTTCCTCCTCATACCCAGCACAATCCGTGTGCCCATTTCAGGGAAATAGAGCATCTGATCCACCCTTGATTGCTTTTGGACTTTGAATATAAGTCCTGGCAGTAAAGGTAATTTGTATCACTCTCGTCACTATCGGAGTTACTATCTCCTTTAGTAAACAAAGCAAGTTTTGCCACTTTTGATTTCCTTTTCTCCTGAATACCTTTTTTCCTCATCACCTCTTTATCATCTCAGCCCAGCGGGGCTCGATCCTGGAACCATCAGCATGTCACAATTCCGATGGCCGGCGCTTAACTGACTGAGCTACCACCCTGCTCATGCAGAGAGATGTTTATAACGTTCAATAAGTATCCCATTTAAAAGCACAAAGTTTGTTTGGTCTAGGCTTCATATAAATATTTTACTTAAATATATAATATGTAGCGTCGGGCAACGTGGCCTTGGGCGTGGCCACTTTGCCCTCTTTTACGTCATTATCTAAATGTGACTCTGCAGGCCCAACCAGTTACACCAGCTCTTACTTTCAAAGATGAATGTAAAGCTTAAATTACACTTGTTTCAGGCATTGCTGTCATCAATACATACTAGAATCATATACCTAGTTATAATAGTTAATGCAGTACACTTACCTTACATCAGCAACTTGAAAAACAACAAAATTGATGACAACTTCTAAAAGCGTAATCTGATCAGCTTCTAGGCTCAACACAATACTAATGGCGGTCTAATGGAGTAGTTGAGGCGCTTGTGGCCTGGTAGCAGCACTATACAGTAGAAAAATAGCCCGTGGCAACTATGCCCGCCGTGGCCACTATGCCCACCCTTCCCCTATTAGGTATTTTGAGATTCATTTTTAAATAATATGTTGTGTTTTGTCTTTTCAAGGATTCAGTTATTGTATCGAAAGTACATTTTGTGATTATATTTCCTACCTCTGATCCTACTACGGATCAGTATTTGTGTTTGCTTCGAAGCGGTTGTTAGCCTGAGTGACGCAGTTGCTGGTTCAGTTTCAATAATAATAATAATAATGTTATTGGTTTTACGCCCCTTTTAACTACCGAGGCTTTTAGAGAGGCCGGGGTGCCGGAATTTTGCCCCGAAGGGGATCTATAACGTGCCAGTAAATCTACTGACACGGCTCCCTCACATTTCCGCACCCTCAAATTCCAACTGGCTGCGCCGGGATCCGATCCTGCAACCTTGGGAACAGCAAGTGAGAACGTCACTGCTGAGCCACACACCCAGCCGGTTCAGTTTCAGCTCAGTCTGATGCATATTTAAGGGTGTTTAGATGTTTGTAAATACACCAGCACATTAAAAAAAACGTTTAGAGTGTAAGCCACAGCAACAGTGTCGAAGCTTGTGTTTTGGCTGTCACATTGTGTTTGACATAATACGAGTGCGCGGATAACCAAAAAATAATTATTAAAATTTTAAGAAATATTAAATTACATAAACATTTTCAATATATTAAGACTTTCGTTACATACATATTCCTTTGAGATGGGTTTGCCTTTCAGTCTAGTCTGCAAACGAGTCGTCTCCATGATCCCCGATTAGTAGTTAGCACTGTGGCCTCCTTTGCCTCTCCACGTCTTACTTTGAAATGGTTCAACACTGAATATAACCATCGCCTCATATGTCTACCTCTCCTTCTCCTTTCCTCTACAGCCGAACTCATTAACCTCTTAGGTAATCCCCTATTGGCCCTATTCTCTTCACATGACCCCATCATGAGTCGGCTCATGCGAATTCCTGCCATCTTCCCAGTGCTTCCTGTATTATCCAGAAACCGCCAATTTCACTTTTTCCTCCATTTCTAAGAATCTTTATAACATTCCAGAAAACTATTCCTGCTGCTTGACCTAACTTGTAATTTATCTCGAAATTCCTCCCATGCTTTCCTTTTGGACTCTACAATTGTTTGGTTCTGTTTATGCCATTCCGCCAGGACGTGCGCTTTTTGCTGTCTTTACACACTTATGTCCCAAGACATGCCTTTGCTGCTTCTAGTTCTGCATCCCTGTATCCTGACTACTTAGTTTAAATGTCCTGCAATTCCTTACCATCTCCTGTTCGGAATTTCTCATCAATCATGTGCATGCATTTCTGCCTAAGTTCCTTATCCGGAAGATTTTCAACCCTAATTCGTCTGCAAACAGTCCTCACTTTCTGCACTTTAATTTACAGCAGATTAGTTTGTGGTTTGTTTCATCAAAAAAGACCTGGAATATCCGCGATTCCTTGTCAATTTCCTAAAGGTCAGTAACGGTAGTGTATATTATGGCCCTGGTTTTTCTACCCTCCCAGGTGTATCTGTGAATCTCCTTATGCTTCGAAAATGAGTTTGCGACAGATAACCCCATGCTAGCACAGAAGTCCAGTAAACATATCCCATTGGTGTTCGCTTCCCTGTCCTTACCCCACTAAAAACCATTAGGCTACTTTCTTATACCCCTCAGTCCTATTTCCAATCCTAGCATTGAAATCCCCCATCAGCACTACAATATCCGTATTGTTAACGCTCACTACCACATCACTCAATGTCTCATAAAATCTGTTTACTTCGTCCTGATCCGCCCCTTCACATGGAACGTACATTGAAACAATCCTGACCTGATTTCTTGACATTTTCAAATATATCCACTTTAATCGTACCTTACAAATGTTACGCTATAAGGTTCTCTTGACATGAAGCCCTACTCCCCACTTTGCCCTGCCTCGTTTCACACTTGACAGGTATACCTTGTAATCTCCTACTTCCTCCCCTCGTATCTCCCTTTATCTGAACTTCTCTAATCCCTAGAATATCCACTCTCATCCTACTTGCTGACTCAGCTAGCTTTACTTTCTTCCTTCCATAACCACCCTCGATATTAATTACACCCCTTTGAATACCAGTTCGAATGCCTGTTGGTTTCCAAGGCGTCCCTGATCTGTCAGATGGGAGTGAGACTCCACCACTCTCATAGGTTCGAGGCTTGCACATGACATTTTTAGTACAAGTGAAGCAGATTGCTAGCCTTACTTACAGAGGCCCTATGAGTTTCACCTCAGTTAACAAACGATTGAATTGGGTAGTCATTGCCGCCTGAGCACAAGGAGGGCCCTACTCAGAATATGTCCAAGATATCCACTCCTATTCCATAGTAACTGGTATCCAGGGCCACTTACTAAGCTGAAAGAAACTTTACAAATGTGAAAGGTAACACGCATTAAATACACACAGAACAAGCCAACAGTTTCCCAGTTAGTCTCATGATTTCAACCTGGCAAAGTCTCTTCCTAGTACAGTCCGAGATAATATTTATGAATTTTTTTAATAAACTGAGAAAATGAAAATTTAAATTGGCATTGTTTGCGGTCCCAAGGGTGAGGACCACAGTTTGGGAAACCCTGGGCTAGAGTGTTATTCCTAAAATTGTATTTTCATGACCACGTTGATAATGAAGCAGGCTTCCAGATATTATGTCATGTGTTATACAAATAGTACAAGCCATATACAGGGTCTTTATATTTGCTTGGCAAGGACATTCTCGCTCCGCCAGTGACAGCTCAGTTCCCGGCTGCCGCGCGCGCGTATGTACGGCAGAATACGGTGCTGAAAATCAGTATGCATTTTTACTCACCATGTTTACAGCAGATGCTGAAAATGTTCCCCATCCGCTGACAAACATAATCGGCATCTTCTTATGAAGTTTCCGGTTACTCCTGTTAATTTAGCTTCAGTAAGGAAATCTTCACGTCTATTTTTATTGTTTACTGAACCTGTACGTTTGAATCTCTTAGCCAGTTGTCTTATTGTCCGATTTATAGGAATGGGTCCCCCTGGAAATCTCACTCGAAACTTTTGTCTTGTTCTAGCGCACGATTTCCTGCACTTTATGTACGTATTGTGCAGATATACACGTTCACGTAAGGAATATTTTACACAAGGCATTACAGCACTACACACAATCACAATAAAACACTACACCATGCGATATACAGTACCGGTGCACAGTAGCTTTATAAAACACAAGACTGAAACACCCAAATAGCTCAGAGCTCACACGTCTACAAAAGAGCGAGGGAATACCCGGCCAATACGGCTAGAGTCCATGCGCCAACCTGGCCGTGGATCGGCGGCCAAGGTCGAGCGAAGGTCTGCACAATACGTGCCATTCATAACGTGCGCTAGAACAAGACAAAAGTTTCGAATGACATTTCCAGGGAGACCCATTCCTATAAATCGGACAATAAATCAACTGGCTAAGAGATTCAAACGTACAGGTTCAGTAAATAATAAAAATATACGTAAATGTCGTTATTTCCTTACTGAAGCGAAATTAACCGGAGTAACCGGAAACTTCATAAGGAGATGTCGGTTATGTTTGGCAGCGGATGGGGAACATTTTCAGCATCTACTGTAAGCATGGTGAGTAAAAATGTACGATACTGATTTTGATCACCGTATTCTGCCGTATATACGCGCGCGCGGCAGCCGGGAACTGAGCTGTCACTGGCGGAGCGCGTGAGCGAGAACGTCCTTGCCAAGCAAAAATAACTGATGGCCTGAGCTATCCTACGCATGCAGTGATTGATCACGCCATTCCTTTATTTTATTATTAGTAGTATTATTATTATAAAATACTTTTTAACCAACATTATTCAGGTAATACTGATCTAAAAGCAAAGGCAATATTACAAACATGAAAAAAATAAAGGATGTTTTTAAATGCGGGAAATACAGGGCGAGGATGCCCTTTCAGGGTGGTGGAAGGTGTTAAATCCTTAATGGTTTTCCAAATGCATATGTATATATTCAGCATCTGGAAGGGTAATGGACACGATGGTTTGAAACTCCTAGTGCGTAATAATTACCCTGCCATGTCCAGTGAATACTTTCCCTCATTCTTTAGGAACAAATTATTTCAATGTTTCTCTTATCTTTTGCAGAAAGACACGAACCTAAGCTGAACTAGTCGCAGCATTTACTGTGGAGAAGTCTGAACCGTGCTCAAGTGGTGCGTGAAAGTACATTACTCCTATTGTGTATACAAGCCAGATCTTTCATATGTACAGTTCAGGTTTTTTTTATTTGGTCTTAATAAATACCCAGTTCATTTTGTTAAGGTCTATTTTATAAAAGTTTGGACATTTCCAAGCCATGTATGAACTGACAAGTTGTCCAGAGACCTGCAGTATTATAAGATACATTTTGTTAAGATGATTGTTCTTTGTATGAATGTGTAAAAACTGTGATGCATAAAATATTAAGTACTGATATAAATTTATGGTGTAGAGAAATAAAATTAATTTATTTAATGGAGTTTTGTTTTTCCTTAACCTACTTTGTCATTAAGGTGCAGGCTATGCTGATTCAGTCAAGTGGGGAAATAGCAGTCACACGGGTCGTGATGATATTTAAGTTTTTAAAGTTAAAAGTACTTTGGTAGCAGCCTGTTAGTTTGCCTGGAGTTTCCAGTAATTAGACAATTCCAGTTACTGATGCAAGTAGTTCCGAGAACTGCTAGTCTATTTTCATATATTTACTGGTATTTTCCATTTTAAAACTCTCCCTTCGATTTAAATAGCTTGATGGAGCAACAATTTCAAACTCAATATAAGTTGGTCATTTCAAACACAAATAATTTAAAAAAAATATTTAAAGAAAGTACATTGGTTTTATTCAAGATAACTCGCATCAATACACCTCCAACACTGGAAAGAATGTGCAAATTTACACTAGGCTTATCTGCAATACATGAATACATACTAAGGAATGTATTGGTTTATCAACTTACCGAGAGGCAGATTCAAGTAAAATATATTCTTTTATTCAGAAATGAACACGGGTATAATCCATAATGTACGATATCTACGATAGAAAATTGGTGTTCCACCCCCTAAAAGCAATCTCCACCAATTCAATGAAAAATTGCTAAAATATATAACTGTCAGTATCGGTTATTATGACTCCTCCCGCGAGATGGCATCTTGCTATAACAAGTCACAGGAGTTATAAGAAAAATATGCTCTGCTTCTATAATACACTGAAGAAAATGGAAATTGCAACACCCAGAAGGAGTGGTGCTACATTGCTGCAATTGAACATGCAGGACGAGTGTTCGTTCGGTTGTGATTCGATGATTACACTTTCAGGTCCCTCTGACCGCAAGTTTGGACAACAATCAATACAGGATGTGCCCACCACGAGCTGCAATACATTAATGAATTCGGCGAGGCATGAGTCAATAATGCCCTGGATCGCTTCCTGAGGAATTGTGGCCCATGCTTGCTGCACTGCACGGGTCAGTTGTTCCAGAGTTGTGGGTGGCTGAGGACGGTTGGCCAGTTGTCGACCCATCATGTCCCACACATGCTCAATAGGACTGAGGTCCGGGGATCTGGCGGGCCATTCTAAGGTTGTGATGTCGTGGAGAGCTTCTCTGGAGATGCGTGCAGTGTGAACCCGGTCATTGTCCTGCTGTAACATCCCATTAGCAATGTTCGCCATCATAGGGACAACCACTGGATTGAGTACCCTATCAACGTACTGTCGAGCAGTCATAGTGCCCTCAACAAGCACTAATTGTGATTTCACATTAAAGCCAAGAGCTCCCCAGACCATAATGCTTGGTGTTGGCCCTGTGTGCCTCTCGACAATAAGGTCTGGCAGGCCCCTCTCCCCGGTACTCGGCGCACACGATTCCGGCGATCACTGCGGGCAAGTCAGAAGCGCGATTCATCACTAAAGACGACCAAATGCCATTCGTCGACCCACGTCGATCGTTCTCGACACCAGGCCAGCCTTACACGTCGCTGTTGTGGGGTCAATGGAACAGCTTCTGCAGGGACACGAGATCGTAAGCCAGCTGCACGCAGGTGATTACCAACTGTTTGTTGTGTAACGTGGGGTGCCACAGCTGCTCGAATTTGCGCTGCTGTTGCATGGGGTTCCATCCGGGCCATCCGAATGACGCGGAGATCCTCTCTCACAGTTGTATGTCGCGCTGGGCCTGTGCCAGGTCTACGAGTGTGGGTACCTTCATTTGACCACTGCTGCCATACACGTTGTACCGTAGATGCCTGTCGGCCAACACGTGCAGCGACAGTCCTTAGCGATAATCCAGCCTCACACAGCCCAATTATCCGAGCCCTCTCAAACGGCGACAGTTGTTGATAGCGTGCTCTTCTCTGTCGTCGAGGCATGTTTGACGGGAAACACTTCACTGCACAGACTGCAAGTCAACTACGCTACACCAGATTCCGTATACTGGAGTTGATTCCTCCGCGACCAATCACGTGGGGAGACCTGTAGCAACAATCCAATGGATCTGAAACTTTGATCATTTACATACCTACATGGCATCGTTCCATATCTTGAAAATCAACACAAACGACGAATGCCTTCATGGTGTTGCAATTTCCATTTTCTGCAGAGTAATTTATGAAAAGTAAGCTACAGAATTAGCAATGATTATTATAATACTTCGTTATACGAATGTTCTCTTCAATCGCTTGAATAGGATGCGAGAAATAAAAATAGATTTCAAATTGACGCCATATTGAATTTTGAAAAATATTTCACATTACAGTATATGTCTATGTATAAACAAAATAAATAAACCCTGGCACTACAGCCCGTGAAGGGCCTAGGTCTGCCAAGCGACCGCTGCCCAGCCATTTGGCCTGCAGATATTGGGGTGACGCGTGATCAGCGAATCGGGTCCCCTCGGCCGTTAATCTTGATTTTCGTGATCGGGGCGCTGCCTCACTGTCAGACAGTTACTCAATTGTCCTCACGAGGCTGAGTGCACCCCGTTCCAGCCTTCACGTCAGTTTCTAAAATCCCTGACGGAGCCGGGAATCGAACCCGCGGCCTCCGGGTGAGAGGCAGGCGTGCTACCCCAACACCACGGGGCCGGCAGATGTCTATATACTAACCTCTAAATAGAAATTCGCCGTGCCAGGTTTCACTGCTCTTGGCTGATTTGGTTGCAAGAAAAGTCATTTCTAATGGTTATTGGCTCCATTAATGAAAGTCATTTTTAATGTTTGAAAATTGCATGGCCACTATGTTGTTTTTATGTTTATCACGTTTTTGAAAGTCATATAGGCGTCAACAGGGTTTACTTTGCTCCTTATGGGTTTACTTAGCAGCATTACGGGAAGAAGTTTCGATGCCAACTGCTGGAATGGAGTGAATCACAAAACGACAGATCCGCATTCAGTCCATAGAGTACACACGGGACAGTAAATTGTATTCAGATATTAAGGTTGGCTGTCCTGTCCGTTGGCGTTTTGGTGCCAGTTCGTTTATGGCCGAAAAATTAGTGACAAAATATGTTTTTAGGGCCATTCACAATAGGAATACTGTGTTAAGTACTAAGTTTCGTAATGCAGGAACCTTCGCTTATACCGTAAATACTTTTGGTTTTATACTTACGAACATACTATCCAACATAACCTAATTTTTATCGCAACATGTGCATTTTGTCGCCATGAGGGGTTACATTGCACCACAACAAAAGAGGTGCCAAAAATCCCCATTGGTACTGTGACCGAAACCTAGGCATGAGATACACTACCCCCAGCTGTGAACGGAGAGGGAGCATAGGATCACAGGCTGACCTAAGATATGAACTTAAGAGCGAGTCTCCAAACCTAACGACAATTTATTTGCATGTCCGGTATGAGAATCCATTTTGATGACATATGAATAATCATTATTAATACGAGAATCAAAGGCAACAGAACAGTAACCGGGTTAGTAGGCGTAGAGAAAGCCACCGGAGTAGAGACTAGCTCAACCTAGTACTAGCGGTCTGCAGGAGGAGAGAAGAAAACTACAACAACGGCAATTATTAATGATATTCCAATCTGATGATATTGTAGAAATCCAAGAACTTGATGAGATAAAAGATGACGATTTATTATTCGAAACCAAAGAAGTACGCCGAGGGACAACTACCAGTGCAAGACACTTTGTCAATATTTCCATGATGTCCAGATACAGTGGATAGTTGTGTATTGGATTGAATGCATCTTTGGCCTTTTATGGAATTGAATCTTACGAGAGAAGATAGGTCAGGCATACTGACGGACCAGAGACTTCATCACACCATAGCTAACATGGAATGGCTCTATGCAATGTGGATTTGAGTGGACACCACTGTTCCAGGGAACCTCAGACGTTATTTCAAGAGAGTAGAATGAGAAATAGTCATGCTAAATGTCTTCACATTATTAAGAAGATTATGATTTATAAGTTCTCTAACAATCACTTATAAAAACGAGGAGAGGGGAATATGTGACCGAAATCTAGGCATGAGATACGCTACCCCCAGCTGTGAACGGAGAGGGAGCATAGGATTACAGGCCGACCTTAAATAGGAACTTGAGAGCGAGTCTCCAAACCTAGCGACAATTTATTTGCATGTCCGGCATGAGAATCCATTTTGATGACATATGAATGATCATTATTAATTAATACATCTTTAATTGAATCTGTGTCTCTAAGTATTGTCAAATAAAGATAAGAGAATATATCAATCGACTAACGGTTAATTATTGTAGCAGAAAGCCGAGTTTTACTTATAAAGCTTCTATCATGTTACGACAGTAAGAGGGAGGATCTCAGCTCACCCTTCCCCACCCCACGTGATAAGGAAAAGAGGTTTCCGATACCTTGTAGCAGCGGACTGCAGTTAGTCCACGCCTGAAACATCAAACCTATTTTAGCCGAGGTTCTAATTTTCAGATCCCGTACGTGAAGTTAGGTTCCCAAGTGAACGTGAGTTCGATTTATAAAACGCACAAACGGGAACGTGGTTTATTCAGGTGATAAACTCACAACGGGAGGTCGCCAAGTGGTTTACTAGAAAAGCGTTCAAATTTGGAGGGTTTGCTCTTCATAAAAAATATTTTGGCCCTGTTCGAGCGTTTGTGCCAATGGGCCTTAGTGTGTTCAAAATTGAACGTTGAAAATCAATCCTCAAACTTTGGTAGTCTTATTCCCACACAGTTCCCGGCTCGTCTCCGTGGCGTAGTCGCTAGCGTGTCGGTGTTGGAATTCGAAGTTACCGTGATCGAAACCTACCTTGATCTTTTTAAATTATTTTATTTATCTTTCTTTGACTTTTTTATTTTATGTTTGTGGTACAATATTTAAGTTGGCAGATTACATCAAGTACTTTATTATTCGTTGTTGCTTTTTCTATTTACAATATTAATAATTTGATATTTACGTTATTGTTTACATACAGAAAGTTGAGCTTGATGGTGGAGCAGAGTGGAACAGAGGGAAGGGGTCTTGCGTTTCTGCATTAGACTCGGCGCAGTGCGTATGAACGTAGCGTCGCCGGCCACGCTGCATTTAAATTCTAACAAATAAAACTTACAACACGTTCAAGCGTCACGGACGAATAATGATGTTAAAATATTGTACATAGCTCCAAAACCGAAGAGACCACAGAAAATACATTATTAAAACGCAAAAGACAATAAGGGATGTATCAGTAAAAGAAACTAAAATGTGCTGACCAAGCTCTGACTCGAACTCGTAACCTTCAATTCTCCACGCCAACACGCTAGCGACTACGCTACGGAGACGAGCCGGGAACGTGTGCGGGAATAAGACTACAAAAGTTTGAGGATTGATTTTCAACGTTCAGTTTTGAACACACTAAGGCCCATTGGCACAAACGCTTGAACATGGCCAACATATTTTTTTATGAAGAGCAAACCCTCCAAATTTGAACGCTTTTCTAGTAAACCGCTTGTCGACCTCCCCTTGTCAGTGTGAAGCTTGTGTTTGGACAGAGGCTGATGTGAGTACATTTTACAACATTATTCCACACCAAATTGGACTACTACTTCGTCATAATGAACGCCATAATGGACAGTACAATTCTACATATTAGTGCAGTTATGTCATGTGAAGTCACGGGTTTATTATAACCAGACATTTACTCTACTATATTCAGAAGTGTACTATTCAACTCAACATTTATGAACAGAACACAGTTTAATGAACAATACTGTTCATCTAAAATAGCATATCAAGATTCATAAAATGTAGAACATTATGTCAGCAGTGGCGAACAATCAAATGACATTTTGGGAACCTGAACTTTTCATTATGCAAACCTCACACACTATTGTCATCATGGGAACACTTAAGAACACTGTCAAGATGATGATGGCTTAAACTAATTAAGGGGTAACTTATGAGCATAGATGGACACCAGGATCAGAAGACACAATTACATCACACGGTCAACACGTAGATGATGGCGTTTAATGAATTCATACATCGACGATTTAGCAAGTTCAAGGCAACTTTAACCATCGTGGAACATCATACCATCTTTAAGGGCGGACAGCCATTACCATGAAATAATGATCTATTTTATTTTCAGATGACTGTGATATTATGCCTGATTTTCAAAAATAAAATATCAACTTGAGGAGTAAGACATTGCTAATTTAAATCAATTTCACACATTTTCTACGAACATAATAACTTAGAATTTCTTTACTTGATTATTAAATTTAAATTAATTGAATTTAATATTAATAATTATTCTGGATTGTGAATATTTCTGCATAATTAATTTTTGATGGGATTGCTGATGATATTTCCAGATATTTAGCAGCGATAGTTATTTAATTTAACTAATTGAATTCATTTAATTTGATGAATTAATTATGAATGATTATAATAATAACTGAATTATTTAAGCAGAATTAATATTTATAATTATTGATTAATGCTTATTGTTACGTGCAAGAGCCCGTCCCAACGTTTTCAAATATGTATCTTCCTTGGATGTGACTTAATGACATTTTGAAACGACCGCCTGGTCGCTTGGTTCCGTTTGTGAACACGAGATGGCAGCTGCTGTCGGACTTCGGGGTTTCTTGACGTGGTTTCTTCTTCACCACTAGAGTGTGTTGGTTGTGCCTTATAAACTAATCCTATTCGTGTCATATGTGAAGGCTATTTTGATTCTACGTCATGAAACAAAGGACTGTGTATTCTTGATACCGCCAAATTAATTACTTAATAATAACATTGTTGCTTGATGTGTCAAGCCTTGATTGGACAATAACAATTTACATGAATGCAGTTCGGTATCTGACGCGCGATTCTCCGCCATCTTGTGGAGTTCATTGTCTGTCGTGGAAGAAGCAACTAGCCAGCTGGTGTGACAGAGTATCTCTTCGTGGGCTAGGGGGCATTGGCCCCTAGCTTTTACAAAATATGGATATACGATGGAAGGGAATTGCCTGTGCTCTTCAGGTTATTATTTCATCGTTTCGCAGTGAAGAAGTACGAAATGAAAATCGCATCTCGATGCAGACCAGTGCTTGTGACCCAAACGAAGCATGTGCTGGGTGGGCCATTTTCAGGCAATATAGTGCCGTATTACGTTATTTGGTTTGTGTGTGAATTATTTTATTTTTATTGTGTCTCCACTGAGAAGTGTTAAGGTACGTTGTTATTTTATTTATATTTTATTTTGGGAGCTCCAATATTGGCCTTGTATGAATGTTTGATCTTGTGTTTTGTTTCGCCTGGTAGGTCTAAATTTTTTTTATGTTTTAATAATGTTTCCATATTTTTTTTTTCTTCGTACCTTCTGGAGACACATTTCTAAGTTCATTTTACGTTTTAAATTATTATTTATTTTCTTTTGGCAATCTTGGGATTGGCATATTATTAATCTGTTTTACGATGCGATGCTCCAGCCTCATGTTAATAGTATTTAGACGTAATTGTTTTCTTCCTTTCTTTCTGCTGATTTTAAAATTTAATAATGCTAATTGTTTGCCGTAATTCGGTCGGACATGCGGTCTCCTGTTTTTTGTGGCCATGTTTGTTTTTGTTTTGTCGAAATGCATTCTGGTCTCGAGTGCAGTCTCTTGGCGCCGACCGCGAAACTCAAACGTGTTGTAGTGTTAGCTTATTATGGTATTTATTTAATCTTGTTGGTTTAACTTTGTGTTTTTGGTAAATGTTCCTGTGTTTTTTTCTCCGTCATGCAAATTATGGATTTATTTTCTGATCCAATTTTATTTTATTAATTTAATTTTAAATTTCTTGTTTTGCATCATGGCCTTGGTCTCTGCATGTCCGGTCGGTATTGCGTCCTACTAAATTATCAAGCCCGTTCTCATTTAATTATGCCTGTAATTTTTATTTTTATCTTTCGGCTTTAACATTTTAATTTAATTCTTTTCCTTTTTTGCTTTGCAAGCAAGCATGTTAAGCCGTCTCTTGCCTATTTTTGTAATTTAATGCTGGCTGATGCATGTTCTGTTTTCTGGTGGAGGTGCTCTTTTAACTTTTATCATTAAATTTTTATTTTAAATTTTTAAGCAACTGTTGTGGCATTATTTCGTCGGCAGCAGTTCTGTTGGTTATTGGGAGGTGTCGGTAGAATAGCCTGTGCGTTGTCCCCTTCTCCACCTTCCTTCCACCCTTTTGGAGCTCTTCTGTTGGGGCATGTCATCTGGAGGTGATTTTGCAGTGGAAGCGACGCGGACCTCTAAATAAGGTAAGTTGGCCCATCCACGCTGGCCGTCCACGTGTCACTTATCATCGATCATGATTGCATTTAGTGTGGCAATTTATAACATTGATGTGACGTATGATTGCAAATTATAGAGCAGTTAATAATAATAATTTATTGGTTGTCAATTAACGAAACTATAAAATTGGAAGATTCTGGATTATTAATCTGATCGATTATCGAGTTGTATCAAGCAGTTTGGATCATGATATATTTTTGAACAGCACATATAAAGGAAGCATGTGGTAATAATTATGTTGTAGACACCTTACTAAGTGGACTTATAGTGGCAAAATTTGGATGCGGGTAAGGTGGCCCATCCAAAAATATAATAATATAAATATTTAACGATTGGAAGTGTATGATAATAAGAATTTCACTAGTAGTATTTGTGAATAGGATGATTCGAGGATGTGTCTGTGTTAACACAATCCTAATATGGTAATTTGTGATGTGCATGATTAATAATTACGACGATAATAATAATAATGAAATATTAAATGCTGTGAAACGAATGCTATTGATACAAACTTCGAGAAACAATAATAATAATTTCTAGGAATCAGCTTAATCGGATCACTTCTTCAAAGGAAAGTTTAATTAAATGATAGATGATCTATAACCAATTAAATTGATAATTAACCTTGCAATATCAACCAATTAATTAATTAATCACGCTAATAAAAATGAAGTGTATGGAAGGAAATTATAATTATTTATTTATAAAAAATATGTATCGGAACTGAGCCTCCGTGGCTCAGGCGGCAGCACGTCGGCCTCTCACCGCTGAGTCCGTGGTTCAAATCCCGGTCACTCCATGTGAGATCTGTGCTGGACAGAACGGAGGCAGACAGGTTTTTCTCCGGGTACTCCGGTTTTCCCTGTCAACATTTCATTCCAGCAACACTCTCCACTATCATTTCATTTCATCTGTCATTCATTTAATCATTGCCCCAGAGGAGTGCGTCAGGCCTCGGCAGCCGGCACAGTTCATATCCTCGCCGCTAGATAGGGGCTTCATTCATTCCATTCCTGACCCGGTCGGAGACTGGAAGCAGGCTGTGGATTTTCATTTTTCATGTATCGGAACTAAACTATGGAATTTGACACTGATGAACAGATTGATGCAGTATAACCTAAGATTGGAATAATATTATTGATGAACATTCATTTGATATGAGATAACTCGACTTTATCTGAACATTACTCTACCATAATGTCAGAT
Source organism: Meconema thalassinum (assembly GCA_946902985.2). Lineage (NCBI taxonomy): Eukaryota > Metazoa > Arthropoda > Insecta > Orthoptera > Tettigoniidae > Meconema > Meconema thalassinum. The sequence goes on from OX336389.2 coordinate 54,410,178, forward strand.
GGTATGTATGTCTACCCCCTATTATTCCCGTTTTCCAACGGGGTCGGGGATGAGATGCGATGGAAGTCTTTGTGGTGATGGTTTTTACGGCCGGATGCCCTTCCTGACGCCAACCTCATGAAAGGAGTTAATGAGAGATGAAATGAATGATGGTGAATGAAACTGGGCAAGGATGTGGAAGGAAGCGGCCGTGGCCTGTCAGAAGGTACCGTCCCAGCATTTGCCTGGTGTTGAAAATGGGAAACCACGGAAAACCATTTCAAGGACGGCCGACGGTGGGGCTCGAATCCACGCGTCTACCGAGTCAGCAGAGAGCTTGGCCCCATGACCTAATGCTGCGCTTTAGCCAGCGTAGCCACTACTGTCGTTACCATAATGTCAGATGGTAATTGTAAATAATTATGCAATTCATTTCTTCACAATAATTTAAATTCGTCATCAACCCATGATTATTATTCCTCACTTTAATTAATTTTTCTCCATGTGTGAAGTTTTCAGTGTATTAAGATAGATTTGTATATGGGGAAGTGAAAAATGTGATATGCCAAATTTAATTTATTTATTCAAAAACTGAAACATTGAATGTGCAGTGCAACGAAATATTTTTTTTATTAATTCAGCTTACCCAACGAACAATGGAACATTAACTTCAATTCACATTACCCCAAAGAAAGTCATATGAATGAATGAAAATCCACAGCCTGCTTCCAGTCGACCGACCGGGTCAGGAATGGAATGAATGAAGCCCCCATCTAGCGGCGAGGATATGAACTGTGCCGGCTGCCGAGGCCTGACGCACTCCTCTGGGGCAATGATTAAATGAATGACAGATGAAATGAAATGATAGTGGAGAGTGTTGCTGGAATGAAATGTTGACAGGGAAAACCGGAGTACCCGGAGAAAAACCTGTCTGCCTCCGTTTTGTCCAGCACAGATCTCACATGGAGTGACCGGGATTTGAACCACGGACCCAGCGGTGAGAGGCCGGCGTGCTGCCGCCTGAGCCACGGAGGCTTCAAAGAAAGTCATATAAGATAATCAAATTGGTAGTATAGGACTTATGGATCCACGATCCCAACGTAAGCATGAACCAATTTGATTCTAGGAGTGTATTTATTTCTTTCGTGTGTGTTCGTCTGCTCTTGAATGAAAGAGACAATTTTATCTTAGTAATCTAAATTATTCCTGCCGTTTGGAGCTTCTACCTGATTGAATGATACTATCCTATTTTATTTGGAAATATTTATCTGAGGCAACCTTCTCCCGTTAAACGACCCGAGATACTAGATCTCTTGCCTGCCCGAGTTTGCAGTTGATTTTGTTTAGTTATTTTTCCGGATATATATTTCAGGGACTCCTAAATTTAATTGTAACAACCATGTATAATTTCTTGGACATCACGTTTGATTTCCGGGCCGACTTGACATCTGGGAAACGGGTACAGTACTTCAATGCCATTAATGGGTGAAACCATTTTTCTCTTTTTATTAAGATGCCTCGAGTATGCCAAAGGAAGTTGGGGGCAAGGAAGTATGCTGACTATTCAGCTGAAACACCACAAGAATGCCTAACGGCAATGGAAAAGATGGTACCATGTCAGAAAGAAAAGCTTCGTTACATCTCGGTATCCCTCTCTGGATTATAATAAATAAACTGAAAAATGTCTACTCTCAGTTGTCCGGCCCTCCTCCGATATTTACAAAATCTGAAGAAGACTCATTTGCAGCCTATATGAAGAGTATGAGTGCTTTCGGTTTTTCATTGACTGTTGCTGTTTTGACATGTATTATACCTTGAGCGTATGGTAAGGAGGGTGAAAACGTTCAAGGGGAATATGCCTGGGAACGACTGGATTATAGGTTTTTTGAAACGGAACACACCGTTAAATCTTACAATTAGATTAGCTGCTAATATTAAAAGAAAAAAAGCAGCATTAGTGACACAAATTGTTAATTATTTTGAGAACTTGAAATCAGTTGTAGCTGAAATTTCAGCAGAAACCTGTGCAATTATGACGAAACAAATTTGACGGACAATCCGGGTAAGAAGAAAGTCCTTGTGCACCGGAAAACAAAATATCCTGAGAATATTTGCAACTCTTTTTAGAGTTCCAATTCTACTATGATATGCGGTAACTCATTCCGCCTATCACCTATGTGATCAACGTGGACAATTGGTCCGAAAGACCCGTTATAATCATACCCCCCTCAGGGTGGTTTCATTCAGTTACTTTTTAGGATTGGATCTTTTCTTCAGTTCGTACAAAGCTGAAGAAGCAAAATGGTATAAAAATGCTCATCGGAGACGACTTCAACTCAAATATTTCTCTCTCAGTTTTTCAACGATGCTGTGACTTATTTTGTGTGCCTCCCTCCCAATAGCACGTAAATCACATAACCCCTTGATATGGCCTTCTTCCATCCTCTGAAGGTAGCATGGAAGAGCATATTAATTGATTGGAAAGAAACATCAAAAGGTTTACGGCTACTTGTCCTAAAGGATACCTTCCCAAGACTTTTGAGTGAGTTGGTAGAAGCCATATCCAACAAGGCAGCTGAATCTTTGAAGTCTGAGTTTCAAAAGTGTGGGAGTTGTTGGATATAATCCCTTCTCCTGGAGATATCCGTTAAGCAGTGGATGCATCTTTTCTTGAGCACCTTTAAGCAAAAGGGAAAGATCCACTGGTGAAAAGGTTGCCAAGAAGCGCAGAAACGACTGGATGTTGCAGCTGAAAATGCATTGCACATGAAGATGTATTTGACAAGTTACCCAAGAAAGTGCAACTTATTCTTCCTCAAGATCACTTTGTAAAAAGATGACAAGAACAGCCGTTACAAGTAGTTCCTCAGACTTTGACATGGGTGCGTTTCAGGCACACATTCTGCGCGAAGTTGAGGAGGACGGAAGAGAGGAAGCAGGCCATTCAAACTTCATGGAAATTGAAAGAGTTGTTTGTTGGTGTGTTTTTTTTATGAAAATGAATTATAATTGTTCGCTTTTGCGAATAGTTTTTTTGCCTTGTGATTCTTTCCCTTTTGGTTTGAAATTAATTTAATTTAACTGCCCCATTATATTCTATTTTGATATTTAACCTTGCAGCAAGATCACGGTAATTTAAATTAGCAGTATTAATTAATCATGTGTTAAGTTCAACTTGTTTAATTTAACAAACATGTTACTCACCAACACCTGAAGCACTGCTTCAGTTGACATGCACTCAGCAGATTCATTGGAATAGGACAGGCGATCACATGCGAGGCAACACGAGAACAGTGTGTGCATGACGTTCGGATCACAGGGCGTCGTGGTTTATGCCGTATAATACTGCACACTGTCCTCATGTTCCACGTAAAGGATTGAGAAAAACATGTATATGACAACACAAGAGAAACAAATAGAAAATCACAAATTTAAAAAGAAAATTAATTCACATTTTATTAATAACAGATCATGAAAAATAAATTTCACAAAATAATAACTATATTAAATTAATTTAATGCATTCGACGGATCTTTTCATAGATGGTTATTTACACTACTTGACATATCAGGATATTGTTTCACACTAGCATCATCTTTATTATTATTTCAAATCGTTTTTAAATTCAAATTCAAAATTAGTTAAAGTCAAAATCTTCTTGAATGATTTTCCAAAATTGAGTATCTATGAGAGGCTTTCTCAATTTTGAATTATCATAAGACATAGAAAATTGTTTTAACACTTTGCAGGTATTTTGCTTGAAGAGGTTTTCCAAAAATGAAAGTTATGCTGCTCAGCGCTTGCGCAGCGGCGAAGATATAGTCCAAATGACGTCACCAAAAGACTGTCAAACCGAGCATGGTGGGAGAGACGATTAGCCAATCGGAGAACAGAAAGGACTTGAAAGGGGAATACAGGCTTCAGCAACAAGCGGCAGAAGATTTCCGGAAACGCTGGATGAAGGAATATCTTTTGAACTACGCAATCATCACCACGTACGACAGACATGCGGCAAAACCCCAAACTTACAGGTAGGTGAAGTGGTCCTACTGCAAGAAGACATCCGTCCTCGTCACTTATGGGACATAAGTGTAATCGAGGTACTACGACCTGGACGAGACGGAAAACTCATGACTGTCATCCTTCGCACCCCAGACAGGAACTGGATAACTCGTCCAATTCAGCTGGTTATACCTCTAGAGGTCGACCAGGGTGAGGAGGATGTGGAAGACTGTTATGTTCCGATATCTGTTTAAGGCATTCTGGTGCATTCTGTGTAAATTTTGGAGATTCTCTTGAAATTCAGAGGAGTTTGAGATAGACCGTTCGACTACCCAGTCGGGGACCGCTAGGTGTCGTAACACCCATCTACCCTTGGGAGAAAAACGTGTTGCTACCTGCTTGTGTTGACAGATACCCCCTCTCGGCTACCCTGACCGTCAGCTCCTCACCCACACACGTGCACTTGAAGATGACTGAAACTAGGTATTTGAACGCACAGTATGAAGAGTTTCTTATTAGGATTAAAAGTACCGGTAGTTGAAATTAAAACACAATTTTCCCTGTGGTGGGCTAGTTAAGGGAATCATTACAGCCCGTGCTGTACCGCGCTGAATACCATAACCTTAATTGTGAACACCCGGTACTTAGTCTCATGCCACCCAAACTAGTATTTTATTGTTTTTACCAAACTAGACTTCATACACTCTTGTTTCTTAATTCGTTATTCGCTTACTCCTTCTGGAATAATATGCGATGAAAACTTAGCTGAGTCATCGCATATTTTTCCCGGAATCGGGTATAATAAAATCTGTTGAATGTTCTTCTATTCCATATTTTCATCGTGTGGTGAAAGTCAGGGGCCGTGTGTAAATAAGACTATCAACCTGCTTCACTTGTGCTTTCTAAGCCTGCTAAAAGTGTCATGAACAAGCCTCGGACCTATGGGAGTGATGGAGACCCACTCCCATCTGACAAATCGGGGACTCCTTGGAAACGAACAGGCAATGGAAGTGCTGTTAATATCGGGGATGGTTATGGAGGATAGAAAGTAGAGCTGGCGGAGTCAGCAAGTAGGATGGGAATGGTTATTCTAGGGACTGGTGAAGTTCAGTTAAAGGGAGATAGAGTGGAGGAAGTAGGAGATAACAAGGTGTTACCTTTCAGGTGTAGAACGAGGCAGGACAAAGTGGGGAGTAGGGCCGTATGTCAAGAGAACCTTAGAGCATAACATAGTTTCTGTGAGGTACATAAATGAACGATAAATGTGGATAGATTTGGAAATGTCAGGATTGTTTCAGTGTAAGCTCCATGTGAATGGACAGATCAGGACGAAGTAGACAGATTTTATGAGGCATTGGGTGATGTGGAGAGTTAACAACAAGGATATCGTAGTCCTGATGGGGGATTTCAATGCTAGGATAGTAAACAGGACTGAGGGTTATGAGAAGGTAATAAGTAAGTGGGGTGAGGCTAGGGAACCAAACACTAATGGCAAATTTTACTGGACTTCTGGGGTTATCTGTTGCGAACTAATTTTCGAAGCTGAAGGAGATCCACAAATACACATGGGAGGGTAGAGGAACCAGGTCAATAATAGACTATATCATCACTGACGTTGAATTCAGGAAATTGATAAGGAATTGCAGGGTTTTCAGGGGCAGACCAATTAGGGTTGACAATCTCCAGGATAAGGAACTTAGCCAGAAATAGCTGATGATACTTTAGTTTACGTCATGTTGGAAGAAGGCCGAAACGCGCCGTAGCAGCTCTGGTCTAGCTTCGATCTCAAATGTTGACGTCAGCAGTGCAATTTTATACTCCTAGATTAGGTAGGAAATAACTCGATGTACAAGGAAATATTTCTTATATTTAATCATTTGGAACATTTTGGCATTTATTTGAGCCCATTTTCGGATTTTTCATCACTTAAAAAGGCAATATTAACATCGCAGATAAGCAAATAGTGGATATTAGTCGCCGCACGACTTCGGTCTGGATTCTAGACCGGAACTGCAAGTTAGAAGATCTTATTCTGTACTGTGATTGTGCTGCCGCAAACACGCTGTTGAGGTTTGTAGGCACAAGTGAAAATACGTTGTTATCGAACTAATCAAAGTTGTAAGAGTGAAGAATATTATTGCGTGAGTGTTTTGGGACACGCTACAAGCTTTACAAGACAGCGAGAAAGAAGTAGTGGTGCAATATAGCGATATTTCGCATTCTTGATAACAGAGTTGAACTTTTAACTAGAACGACCGCATGGTCGTATTGTATTGAAAACATAATTGCAGTGAGAACTTTTAATCCTACCACGAAATATTTATCGGAAGCATTAACTAAATGAATATCCGCAAAATTGCGATTTTTATTGTGACAGATTACAACGATTGTGACCGTTTTTTTGCCAGTTGTAAATTCAGTGTGTAACACTCTACAAGAGTATTTCAAAGTCCGTGGCGATGTCCTTGTCTAACGGGCACAATACATGGATATGATTGATGAGAAAATTCAAAGGGTAGATGGTAAAAAAAATTGCAGGATACAGAAACGGAGTGATCAGGATACAGGGATGCAGTACTGGAAGTAGCGAACGCATGTCTTGAGACAAAAGTGTGTAAAGACAGAAAAAGCGCACATCCTGGTGGAATGACATAGTGAAGACTGCTTGTAAAAGTAAGAGTAAAAAGAAGTCTTACAAAAGGTGGCTCCAAAGAAGGAATCAGGCAGACAGAGAGCTTTATGCAGTGGAAAAGAAAGGAACCAAACAAATGATAGAGTCCAAAAGGAAATCATGGGAGGAATTTCGAGACAAATTAGAAACGTTAGGTCAAGCGGCAAGAAAGCCTTACTGGAGTGTTATAAAAGTATCTTAGAAATGTAGGAAAAAGAGAAATGAGCAGTGTTCTTGATAATTGTAAATACGAAAGAGGCATTGGAAAGATGGCAAGCATACTTCGACAAATTGCTAACTGCAAATGGAGACTTACTGTGATGTGGCAGATTTTTAGATTATGCAGGAGGGGAATGACCACCACGTGGCGCAGTGGCTGTCATCCCAGAGGTACCGGGTTCGATCCCCGGCTCTGCCAAGTATTTAAAAGTCTTGGTATGGTCTGGTACGGGGGTCTCCCAGCCTCGTGATACAAAAATGGGAACCTGCTGGATGCTAAGGCAGGAGGAGGAGTGGAAAGGAACGTGCCACCCTACCACACGCAAACTCCGGCTCGGGATGCCTGGTTAGTGATCCCTTGACAAAGTCATGGCACTCTAATAAAAAGGAGGAGAATTAGGTCGTGAGCAGGATCATGGTTGAGAAATTAGAGAGGGTAAACAACAATGTTACAAAGCGGACGGGGTTGATTAAATTAGACCAGAAGAGGGAAAGCAGGGCTGAAATGGTTGCATAGGATACTCGAATTGGCATGGGATTTAGGAAAGGAACCGTCTGACTGGACCAAAGCAATAATAGCACCAATTTATAAGCGAGGTGACAGACAAGAAAGATCGCAACATTTGAAGCGTATGGGGGAACAAACGTCTATGTTACAGTTTGTGTAATTTGAGATATTCGCAGAACAAACATCTACGATGTTTTCTGAATACGTATTTGTAAGTAGTTCGAGCATATCTCAAAAGATGGCTTTAGTATTCCCGTAATTGTGAAGCGAAATGCACTTTAACCCTTTATAGCACCGGTTCATTCATTATCACTCGGTATCTTGATGACTCCCGGTCACGGAAACCAAGATTAACGACCGAGGGGACCCGACGCGCTGACCACGCGTCACCCCAATATCTGCTGGCCAAATGGCTGGGCAGCGTTCACTTGGTTGGCCTAGGCCCTTCATGGGCTGTAGTGCCAGGGATTATTATTATTTTATTTATCTTGATGACTACTTAAGCTTACCTCGTCTCCCTCAGTATACCTTTGCATGGACTCGTCCTTTGCCGGTTACGCTTGGGTCAGGCGATTAAGTTCTATTAGGTTTACCGCCAGCCACTGTTGTCTGTCGAACTTGTCTTTAAGACCGTGCGCGACTCCTCCAGTTTTGTTGACCCGATCAAATACACCAAATACACACAAAGGTGACGTAAGTTAGTTGTGCAAACCAGGTCTCAGATGACTAGGAGCCCTACCCCGTAAATGTGAGTGAACGACAACTCTTATGGAAAAATGGATGACACTTTTGTTGATTGTTTCACTTGTGTGCGACTTCTGGAAACAGTGGTATGTCTTAGTGATTATAGAAACGTATTGAAGTCTGTTCGCCGAGTCGAGATAGTGGAAGTAAACACAGTCGTACACGTGATTGCAGGGCTGCCCGCAAGGGGTGCATTACGCTGTACGTGTTGAACGTACGCTAATTTCAGTGCTGTGTATATACAGGGTCTTTCATATAAAGTAAGAACGCCAAGCGGCGGTTTTGTTATCCGGATGTGCGGTGGTGGTGTATTCTTTGAATACACGGTACCTGAGATATAATTTTTATTGCTCCTTGCATGTTCATTTCTTCCTTTCTCTTTGTCAAACACCAACAGTGATCTTTTGTTTTCTCCTTTATGGGCAAATCTCTTATGTCTTCATAAGTCTGTTTCAGATATATAACTTCTGTGACCCACCTAGCGTCATCTCGCAGCGAATCTCTGAAGCTCCTCAATTCTTCCTGGTGCTAGAGGACTTACTTATCCATTTGGCCACCAGATCCTGTTACCATCGCCAGCTATTTTCTCCTTGAGCAAGAGGACTACGTCTACCTCTTTACTCACCATGCTGCGCTAGTATCATCTGTTATCAACTCTTTGAAGACCAGCTCAGCAAGAGAAGATTATTTTTTTTGTTGTAATATTGGCAATGCTTATATGTTCTCCTTTTGTCTCCTACCCCCCACTCTTTTCCCCTTCCTTGGACCCGCCGTGCTCCGTTGAGCAGGTCTCACTTCGCAATCGGCAGTTGACTCGTTTAGTTAAAGCTCCTCTCGAGCTAGCCTCAAACCAAGAGGCACACACTCTTCTACGCCATGTTGGCTAGGTAGTCATCATACGGAACTTCGACTTCAACATGAAATCAAGATAAGTACCATTTTAAAAGTTTTAACCTCATCTTCATGGTTTTAACTTCCACGTGTTCCTAATGATATTTTATAGACAGTGTGAAAGTATTTACTTTGGGGCAAAAATCATTCCTCGTGGGATTTGCCATGTTGAGCTTTTGCTTGTATAAGCCAACCTTACTAAAAAAGAGCTTTTCTTAAGCTATTCAAATGAGAAATACTCTCGCTACGTGGGATATTATCTAATACCCGCTGTCTATAATTATAAAGCTAGTTCCTCCGTTGGATTTTCTCAACCCCATTTTTCTGCTAAGGTCGTTCTGGAACCTTCTAGATTCTGTATTTCATCTACAAGTCCTGCCGTTTTGAAATCTTCACTCACTTGTGAGAATGCTATTTAAAATTGAAGAATTTCTTTTCTGAATTAAAAGCTTAATAGCTAACTTTCTTCCACCGCTGGAATGTTCTATGGCGCATTTAACTGTAATCCACCATTTTCTCAAGCAATAGACTTTCGTTCATTTAGTGCAACCAGTCATTTTGTTCAAATTGAAATAACTTTCTCTGCCAAAAACTTTCGTGTTTCTATAGTGAACTTTTCATAAGTTTTAAAGAACTATAGTGAAAATCAGTGCATGTTCAACTTTCTACCGCGTCGCGATCGTCCGTTTATATTTGAATACGGCCATGAACATTGATCCTATATCCCAATGATCTTTCCTCAACCTTCTACTAACCACCCATATTAATAAAATTGTAACTTTCTATAAGGTGTCACTTACGAAGTGCCCTTCCAACTTTGCTAGTTTAACATTAATTAAATTCTGCATAATTACGTGTGTAACACACGATTCAAATTCACATTGTTCCTTTCCTATAATCAGGAAAAACAATTCCTTAAACTCTTGAGAGAGTCATGTTCAGGTTTCACGAAATGGAAACTGCCCCATTTTGCTCGTGATTCCTAATTAAACATAGGAAGTCCAGAACCTTCCTTTTCACTTTCTCCAGGTTTCACAGTAAGTGACCTGCCCTCCTTTGTATAATTCTCATAAAGTAATCCTGTTTAAATATAAGAAGTTGTAGGAACTTCTATTTTATGTTTTATGTTTTCCTTATAGTTAGCTTTAAAGTCGTTATTCCCTCTAGAATATTCTTTCAGAAATTTCTTATAGTACACTCCTTGTACTCTTGTAAATGTTTAAACTTTAATCATTTCATTTGGTCCTTTTTCAAATCTTAAAAAGATTTTAATACCAGGTTTAAAACCTTAAGAATTGTTATTTGCCTGGAGCAATTTCTGAATGTTGTCGGAGGTCTGCGACCTCAAATTGTTAATAAGATTGGAAAATATTTATTTGTTAAAAATATTAATTTCTCCTGAATTGTTAAATAAATTAAGCGTTCTTTTTCTCTTTTTCATTTTTCTAATACAAAGGTTAAACAAGGTCCTGTCCTCCTTGGCTCTCCCTACTCGATGCCCTTTAATCTATTGATAGGGATTTTACCACTTGTTGCATTTGAGCAAGAACTCTTAGTGGCAACCTTTTCAAAGCTTCTGTTAGCTTTAATAGCTAATTCTAATTGGCCAGTAAGGCAAGTAAAGCTCGCTAAGCCAGCTACCTGCTTGTGGAGATTTTCTCCGAAAACTTATGGTCAATTTTCCTAAAGATAAGTGTTTCTTTTTTGTCTAAGCTTTTAGCCGGCCTTTCGCTGAGTAAAGGCTTAGCCATTTCCAAAGGCAACCATTGGTTCACTTACAAAGATTACTTTCCAAGTTATAATTTTTCGTCACTATCCTTCTTGGAAGCACTGGGTCTCTTTTTCTAGAAACTCTATAATTTCGAAAATTGGAAATTCCGAACTTGATTTGAATTATTGGCATTCTTCGAATCATTTCACAAAAACTAATTTTTTTGAGAAGACATACCATAAATCTTTTGCTCTCAGCCTTGCCAGACCATCACCCTTCCCCATAGTACTTTTATACATGCTTGGGAGGAAATATACTAAAGCCTCTCTCTTGCAAACCGCCCTAGTCCTAGCTGCGGTTCCCGTTAGCCTCGACCAAGCTCGTACCTACTTTAGGTATCAAGGTGTTAATTTTCAGTGGCAACTGCCTCTAAAGGTATTTAAAGTTGAACTCATTAATTTTGTGGGACTCTCCTCCTATTTTTCTATCCTTTTTCTCCAATCCCAAATCTACTTCCTTCTCTTAATCATCTTCCCTTGGTGGGTGGGTTATTCCTCAGCCAATAAACTACCCAAAATTTGGTGCCGGAACCCGGGAGAGCCCATTTTTTATTTTTTATTTAAAAAAAAGTGTCATTTGACAATACTTTGCATATTACTAATCTCTGTTTTGAATTTTTCAGCTATAACTACATCATGCAAAGCCTGTGAACGGGAAAGAGGCCACTCCTGTCTCCTTTGACGTGTCCCGTTCTTTCTACTTATTTGCTGCTGCCAGCTTGACAGCATTTCCAAGGTTCCACAGTATCGTGAGTTACATTCCAATCTATTCTTTATAACATGGCTCCTACTGAGAAGGATAAAGATGAAAAACTTACTTCTAAACGAGCATCCTATAAAGGACAAATTACCCGTTTTAGAAAGTACATAAAAGAGTTAGATCCCTCAGAAGCTCAATTAGACTTGTTGAAACATCGTGTACGAGATTATGAACGTTCTTATGAAAATTATTGTAACATCCAAACTGAAATAGAAACTTGCATGCTCAATCAAACCGAAGATCGAGTTGAAGTAGAAAACCAATATTACGAAGGCATAGGTTCTGCTTTCAAAATAATACGCCAACTCGAAGAGGAGCAGAAAAAGGACGCTTCTGTTCTCGGTTCCCTTCACGAACCACAAACTTCTTTCCGTGAGGGTACTCACAAGCCCAAACCAATTTTACCGAAAATTGATTTACCCCATTTTTCTGGAGATGAATCTGCTTGGGATTCTTTCTATGAATTATTTTGCTCCCTTGTTCACGACAATGAAGACATTCAAGTCATTTACAAGTTTCAGTACTTGAGATCAATCCTCCGAGGTCAAGCTTTGCAGTTGGTCGAAGCACTTCCTTTGCGTGCCGAAAATTATTCCATTGCCTTTAACTTATTAAAGGAAAGATATGGAAATTTACGGTTACGTATTCAACGCCATATAAAGGCTCTATTCAATCTACCTGCGTCACAGCACAATGACGTCACTAGTCTACGTACTCTAGTTGACACTACACAACTTCACGTTAAGGCTCTGTCCCAATTAGATCAACCTACTAATTATTGGGATACTTTCCTAATATATTTAGTGATTGCTAAAGTTGATACTGCTACCCTCAAAGCTTGGGAAATTGAACTTTCTAAAGAAGATGACTACACTTACGAGCATTTAGTTACTTTCATAAACGCTAGATGCCAACTTTTAACCGCTCTAGCTAATCAAAGTGAACCTTCATCTCCTAGTTCCAAATTCGAATTAATGTCCATCAAACCCAAAAGTGAACGCTCAGCGTCCAATACCCAAAAACCCGGGTCCAGCTCATCCAAATTTAAATCAAACACTACTGGTTACCCAACTAGGTCTAGTGAACGTCGTGTTGCTAGCTCTATTGTTTTAAACACTCAAAGCGAACCTCGCAAGAGTTTAAACGAACCTGTAAAGTGCATACTTTGTAAAGATCCCCATGCCCTATACCTCTGTAAATCCTTTAAAGAAATGTCAGTCGACGACAGACGAAAATTAGTTGCTCAAAACAAGCATTGTTTTAACTGCCTAGCGCCCACGCATTCTGCTTCTAATTGCAAGTCCACAAGACTTTGCTACCATTGTGAAAAGGCTCATCATACTTTGCTACATCGTCATGATCAGGCAAGGTCATCGACAGCATCCACTTCTCCTAAAAATGATAGTGCTAATAGTTCTAATGCCTCATCGTATATTCAAAATGCCAAGTCCATTCGCAGTGCTCAAGTATTGTTGTCTACTGTCCAAATTGAAGTTCAGGATAACTTTGGCAACTGGGTCCGTGCACGCGGTCTTCTAGATTCAGCAGCAACTCATGATTTTGTGTCTAATTCCTTGATTAAAAAACTAGGCCTACCCGTAAACCCTACTTCTATCAATGTGTCGGGTATCAACAGCTCAAAATCGCAAGCTTTACAATTCTCAAAACTAACCATAAGAGATATTTGTCATAGAAACAACTTTTTCAAACTTAATTGTTTAATTCTCAATAGCATTGGAGAAGACACTCCAAGTCACTCGGTGGATATTTCAGGGTTAAACATTCCCTCGCATTTAAGGTTAGCCGATCCTTTGTTTAACATACAAAACCCCATTGACATACTCTTTAGTGCCAATGTCTTTTGGAATTGCCTTCGGAAACAGGTTCGCAAGTTGTCCTCTAACGTGGTCGCCAGAGACACTAATTTTGGATGGATCGTCACAGGGCAACTTCCCCATTATTCTCCCCAACCTGCATCGCAATGTTACTTCTCCAATACTGATCTGGAACAGTTCTGGAGGCTTGAAAACGTTGATTCTCCTAACGTAACTTCTTCAGAAAATGAATTCTGTGAGCAACTTTTTTTGAACACCACCACTCGTTCTTCTGATGGCAGGTTCATTGTTCAAATGCCAAGATTACACAATCCCCCCAAACTTATTAACTCTCAGCCTAAAGCTCGAAAAGCTCTCTTTGCTATCGAGAGCAAATTCAAAAAGGAACCCCTTGTCAAAAAGCAGTACACTGAGTTCATGGATGAGTATGAAAGCTTAGATCATATGGAGGTTGTTAACAAATCCGATGATGAATTGCACCCCCCAATCGAAACGGTTTATTTAAATCATCATCCTGTGTGGAAAAACCCTCTTGTAAAAGATAAAATCCGAGTTGTTTTCAATGGTTCATCACCCGACGTTAATGGCAACAGCCTTAATGACACTCTTTATTCTGGTCCTGCTATTCAATCAGATTTATCTGCTATACTTTTAAACTTTCGATTATTTCCCATAGCTGTCATAGCCGATATAAAACAGATGTACCGTCAAGTGTTAATTCAACCAGAACAACGAGATCTTCAAAGAATCTTGTGGCGTGATGAAATCAATAAGCCCATTAAGATATTTCGCTTGAAAACGGTTACTTATGGCTTAAAACCCTCTGCTTTCCTTGCTATCCGATCCCTACACTTGCTAGCCTCACAAGATGGTCATTTATTTAACCCCAAAGCCTCTGAAGCACTAACAACATCATTTTATGTTGACGATTACTTGCAGTCCTTCCCCTCTTTAGAGGAAGCTTCTTTTGTGTCTTTAGAACTTCAGGCATTGTTAAGGAATGGAGGTTTTCCACTTCATAAGTGGAACTCCAACTCCCCTGAGTTTCTTGCTCAGTTTCCCATCGAAGACGTAGATCCTTCTTCTGTCGAAATTTGTGGAAACTCCGAATCTATAAAAACTCTAGGAGTTCACTGGTGCACTAGCACTGACACTCTTATCTATAAAGTTTCGCTCGCAGAAGAGCTTCCTAATACAAAGAGACAAGTTATCTCTGAAATTGCAAAAATTTTTGATCCACTTCAATTCCTTGCCCCAGTTATCGTTATAGCCAAACTCTTCATGCAAGAGCTGTGGTCGCTTAAATGTGAATGGGATGACACTGTCCCTCTTTCTTTTCTTAATCGCTGGCTCTCGTTTCGCAGTAATTTGTTAGACCTTTCCCTCATTGAAATTCCCAGGAATTTAATTAGCTCTCATTCTAATACACCCTTTTTCCTTCATGTGTTCGCGGATAGTTCCGAAAAAGCTTATGGTTGCTGTGCATATTTAGTTCATCACGATTCACACTATGGATCTCTAGTTTCCAACCTTGTTTGTGCCAAATCGAAGGTCGCTCCTCTTAAAGCTATTACCTTGCCTAGGCTTGAATTGTGCGCTGCACTCATGGCTGCAGAACTTGTCAAGAAATTACGGGAAGTATTAAAAGTCGAATTCTCGCAAATTTATCTCTGGAGCGATTCCATGATCGCCCTTTCTTGGATCGCCAAGAACCCTTCTCACTGGCAAACTTTCGTTGCAAACAGGGTTTCTAAAATTCAAACTCTTTCTTCTGGATGTCAATGGAGGCATGTTCCCAGTGCTGATAATCCAGCCGATATTATCTCGCGTGGTTGTTTACCCTCTCAATTGGCAGCTTCCCAATTGTACTGGCATGGGCCCTCGTGGCTAATCGAAGAATTTTCCTCATGGCCTTCTAAACCCCCAGCTACAAACTCCAACTTGCCTGACGCTAAAGTACCTCTACCCATTGCTTCTTGTCTTGTTTCCAACGCTTCTCATCCTTTGTTGTCCCGCTATTCTTCTTTTCACAAATTACTACGAATTGTCGCCTATCTCCTTAGATGGAAATATCTTGTGGTTGACCAACCTCTTCTCCCTAAACCACACCTTACCAATCATGAATTGAATCTCGCTACCGTTAAGGTTTTACAACTGACACAGCAAGAAGCCTTTTCTTCTGAATTGTCATTGCTTTCTTCTAAAAGAGATCTTCCCAAATCCAGCCGTCTCCGTGCTTTAGCCCCGTTTCTTGATGACCATGGGTTACTCAGGGTAGGTGGAAGGCTCTCGCAATCTTTACTCTCTGAGGACAAAAAGCATCCCGTTATTTTGCCTTCCAAACATCACGTAACTTCCTTAATTATACGTGACTTTCATTACCGTAATCTTCATGTTGGTACACGTACTCTGCTTTGCCTCTTAAGGGAAAAGTACTGGATTATAAATGGAATTCATGAAGTTTCTTCTGTAATTCACAAGTGCATTCCTTGTTTCAAAGCGAAACCTAAAATCAATACTCAATTAATGAGCGATCTGCCCTCTTTTCGTTCTTCTCCTATACGCCCATTTGCTTTAACTGGCGTGGACTATATGGGTCCGTTCCAATATCAACGAAACTCTCCTGAAGCTAAACGCAAATTGTTTGGTAAGCTTTATGTTTCTCTCTTTGTTTGCATGGTTACCGGCGCAATCCACTTGGAACTAGTAACGAATGCTTCTACTTCTTATTTTTTATCAGCTGTCTCTCGTTTCACTGCTAGGCGTGGTGTTCCTTCTGAGATGTTCTCTGATAACGCTTCCACCTTTCAGGGCGCAGCTTCCCTGTGGAAGAAAGCTCTCACTTCCTCTCCAGCCATGGAACAAATTTCTAATTTTTCTTATTCAAAAGGTTTCAAATGGCGCTTTATACCTCCTTACGCTCCGCATCATGGTGGTAGGTGGGAATCTTGCGTAAAGCTCACTAAACGTCATTTAAGAAAAGTCTTAGGTAATCGAATTCTGACTTACGAAGAATTCAATTCACTGTCTGTTCTGATTGAAGGTGTTGTTAACTCTCGCCCTTTAACTCCGCTTTCTAATGACCCTGATGACCTACTTCCACTCACCCCTGGTCACTTCCTTATCGGCACTTCTCTTTCTGCCCCTCCTCCTCTTCCCAATTCTTACAGGGATTTTAATCTACCTATTGTTTGGCGTAAACTTGAAGCCCTCCGTAATTCTTTTTGGAAGAGATGGAACTTGGAATATTTAACTTCCTTGCAACGGAGGCAGAAGTGGTTTCTTTCCAGTCCCGACATTAAGGTGGGGGACTTGGTCTTGGTTAGGGATGTTTCTCCCCCTCTAGTCTGGACTTCCGGTAGAGTGACAAAGTGTTATCCTGGAAGAGATGGGAGAGTCAGGGTGGTCAGAGTCTTGACCATTAACGGTTCGATTACAAGACCCCTGTCTTTGATCGCTCCTCTTCCATTAAATGTGTAACTGCTTATTTGCTCTCTGTGGGTGTTTTACCCCCCAGTATGGTGTATTCTTTGAATACACGGTACCTGAGATATAATTTTTATTGCTTCTTGCATGTTCATTTCTTCCTTTCTCTTTGTCAAACACCAACAGTGATCTTTTGTTTTCTCCTTTATGGGCAAATCTCTTATGTCTTCATAAGTCTGTTTCAGATATATAACTTCTGTGACCCACCTAGCGTCATCTCGCAGCGAATCTCTGAAGCTCCTCAATTCTTCCTGGTGCTAGAGGACTTACTTATCCATTTGGCCACCAGATCCTGTTACCATCGCCAGCTATTTTCTCCTTGAGCAAGAGGACTACGTCTACCTCTTTACTCACCATGCTGCGCTAGTATCATCTGTTATCAACTCTTTGAAGACCAGCTCAGCAAGAGAAGATTATTTTTTTGTTGTAATATTGGCAATGCTTATATGTTCTCCTTTTGTCTCCTACCCCCCACTCTTTTCCCCTTCCTTGGACCCGCCGTGCTCCGTTGAGCAGGTCTCACTTCGCAATCGGCAGTTGACTCGTTCAGTTAAAGCTCCTCTCGAGCTAGCCTCAAACCAAGAGGCACACACTCTTCTACGCCATGTTGGCTAGGTAGTCTTCATACGGAACTTCGACTTCAACATGAAATCAAGATAAGTACCATTTTAAAAGTTTTAACCTCATCTTCATGGTTTTAACTTCCACGTGTTCCTAATGATATTTTATAGACAGTGTGAAAGTATTTACTTTGGGGCAAAAATCATTCCTCGTGGGATTTGCCATGTTGAGCTTTTGCTTGTATAAGCCAACCTTACTAAAAAGAGCTTTTCTTAAGCTATTCAAATGAGAAATACTCTCGCTACGTGGGATATTATCTAATACCCGCTGTCTATAATTATAAAGCTAGTTCCTCCGTTGGATTTTCTCAACCCCATTTTTCTGCTAAGGTCGTTCTGGAACCTTCTAGATTCTGTATTTCATCTACAAGTCCTGCCGTTTTGAAATCTTCACTCACTTGTGAGAATGCTATTTAAAATTGAAGAATTTCTTTTCTGAATTAAAAGCTTAATAGCTAACTTTCTTCCACCGCTGGAACCGCTGGAATGTTCTATGGCGCATTTAACTGTAATCCACCATTTTCTCAAGCAATAGACTTTCGTTCATTTAGTGCAACCAGTCATTTTGTTCAAATTGAAATAACTTTCTCTGCCAAAAACTTTCGTGTTTCTATAGTGAACTTTTCATAAGTTTTAAAGAACTATAGTGAAAATCAGTGCATGTTCAACTTTCTACCGCGTCGCGATCGTCCGTTTATATTTGAATACGGCCATGAACATTGATCCTATATCCCAATGATCTTTCCTCAACCTTCTACTAACCACCCATATTAATAAAATTGTAACTTTCTATAAGGTGTCACTTACGAAGTGCCCTTCCAACTTTGCTAGTTTAACATTAATTAAATTCTGCATAATTACGTGTGTAACACACGATTCAAATTCACATTGTTCCTTTCCTATAATCAGGAAAAACAATTCCTTAAACTCTTGAGAGAGTCATGTTCAGGTTTCACGAAATGGAAACTGCCCCATTTTGCTCGTGATTCCTAATTAAACATAGGAAGTCTAGAACCTTCCTTTTCACTTTCTCCAGGTTTCACAGTAAGTGACCTGCCCTCCTTTGTATAATTCTCATAAAGTAATCCTGTTTAAATATAAGAAGTTGTAGGAACTTCTATTTTATGTTTTATGTTTTCCTTATAGTTAGCTTTAAAGTCGTTATTCCCTCTAGAATATTCTTTCAGAAATTTCGTATAGTACACTCCTTGTACTCTTGTAAATGTTTAAACTTTAATCATTTCATTTGGTCCTTTTTCAAATCTTAAAAAGATTTTAATACCAGGTTTAAAACCTTAAGAATTGTTATTTGCCTGGAGCAATTTCTGAATGTTGTCGGAGGTCTGCGACCTCAAATTGTTAATAAGATTGGAAAATATTTATTTGTTAAAAATATTAATTTCTCCTGAATTGTTAAATAAATTAAGCGTTCTTTTTCTCTTTTTCATTTTTCTAATACAAAGGTTAAACAAGGTCCTGTCCTCCTTGGCTCTCCCTACTCGATGCCCTAATCTATTGATAGGGATTTTACCACTTGTTGCATTTGAGCAAGAACTCTTAGTGGCAACCTTTTCAAAGCTTCTGTTAGCTTTAATAGCTAATTCTAATTGGCCAGTAAGGCAAGTAAAGCTCGCTAAGCCAGCTACCTGCTTGTGGAGATTTTCTCCGAAAACTTATGGTCAATTTTCCTAAAGATAAGTGTTTCTTTTTTGTCTAAGCTTTTAGCCGGCCTTTCGCTGAGTAAAGGCTTAGCCATTTCCAAAGGCAACCATTGGTTCACTTACAAAGATTACTTTCCAAGTTATAATTTTTCGTCACTATCCTTCTTGGAAGCACTGGGTCTCTTTTTCTAGAAACTCTATAATTTCGAAAATTGGAAATTCCGAACTTGATTTGAATTATTGGCATTCTTCGAATCATTTCACAAAAACTAATTTTTTTGAGAAGACATATCATAAATCTTTTGCTCTCAGCCTTGCCAGACCATCACCCTTCCCCATAGTACTTTTATACATGCTTGGGAGGAAATATACTAAAGCCTCTCTCTTGCAAACCGCCCTAGTCCTAGCTGCGGTTCCCGTTAGCCTCGACCAAGCTCGTACCTACTTTAGGTATCAAGGTGTTAATTTTCAGTGGCAACTGCCTCTAAAGGTATTTAAAGTTGAACTCATTAATTTTGTGGGACTCTCCTCCTATTTTTCTATCCTTTTTCTCCAATCCCAAATCTATTTCCTTCTCTTAATCATCTTCCCTTGGTGGGTGGGTTATTCCTCAGCCAATAAACTACCCAGGTGGCCTTGACCGAGCTTGTGGTGCGCCGTGGCCCCCTGCTTTAAGCGTGTGTACAATCCTATATGAAATATTACCTTATAAAAGGTGCTGGAAGGGTCGTCCTTCCTGTGTCATACAGGCATTATATCTGGTAACCACATTCTGACTGACGCGAGTGAGTTCTGCTACTGTAATATTTCTGATCTTTTACTTTATGTATTTTATTGAGCACTGAGCAGTGTCCAACTTATTTTCAATTACATGAATCTGTGCCAGTAAAGGTGGCACGTCATCAGAAAATTGCTGAACAAATGCATCACGTACCCGCCGAGCCGACTCGTACTAAAAAAAAAATTACATACAAAAATACGATGTTGTAATGATAACTGTCTCATGTTAACATCTGAGATTCAGACTGGCGACTGAACACCTGCACAATTATTGCATGGTCAAGTATGCGCGCGCTTTCAATAATACAGCAGGGGGCTGTGGCGCACCACCAGCTCAGCGAAGGCCACTGCAGCAACGGATAACAAATCCGCCGCTCGCCGTTCTTACTTTATATGAAAGACCCTGTAGTTACCAACCGTCTGGATTTTGCCGGACGTGTTCTTCTTTTCATTCATTTTGGTTATGTCCGGCCGGCATTTCTAATTTATCGATATTGTCCGGCATTTTTCGTTACAAGATTGCTCACTTAGGTTTTAGGCTGAAGACAGCATGTTATTGTATCGTACATCAACTCCATGTGCTCAGGGCGCTACTTCCGAGGGTGGAAATAAGTAATACTAATATTCGATATATTGAATTCGAAGTCCAGGCATCGATCATCCAATCAGCGGGCTTCATTTCCACGTTTATGTTGAGAGAAACCGGAAGTGTCGAGAGCTACAGTTTACATGTGCTTGCCATATGATTTGCAGCTATCGTGTTTGGTTATCTGGTTGTCGCCGTAAATTATAGTGCGAGTTGAGTGAAATAATAATCTCATTGCATCCTATTACGTACCGGTATCTTTACAACCTGAAAGGAGCGAATCTAAAAAAAGACAGTGTAAATTTTCGGATAAACTAAAACATAAGTATCCTTGCTTTACTCACGGACGCAGTGAAAGTGAAGCGAGAAGTGCAGTGTGTGATTGTTATGTTAATGTCGGATACAAAGGTGTTGGTGACTTGAAAATACACGTTAACAGTGACAAACACAAAAAGATGGCGAGAACTAGTTCAATATCATGTTCAATGTTATCATTTGCCACTCCCAAATATTCACCAGATGATAAAAAAAGTTCAAGCCGCAGAAGCTACAATGTGTTTTCATACAGTTTTCCATCACCAGTCGTACAAATCAATGGACTGCACAGCTAAATTGGATAAGAGTATGTTCTGAAGTAGCACAGAAACTGACCTGTGCAAGAACTAAAACAGAAGCCATAATAAATAATGTTATTGCTCCTCACTCGACAGATATTATAATTGAAACTCTTAACAATAAAGTTCCATTTTTTGGCCTAGGAGCAGATGCAAGCAATCATGGTGCACTAAAGTTGTTTCCAATTGTCATCCAATTCTTTGATTACAAAAATTATGTCATTCAGATAAAAATTCTTGATTTACAAGCATGTCCAAATGAAAGTTCTGAATGTATTTCCTCCTGTACTTCAGATACCCTCAAAAAGCATAAAATTACTTCCAGATGCATTGCATTTTCTGGAGACAATGACAATGTTAATTTTGGAGGACGCATGCAGGGAAGGGCAGAATGTATTCTCTGCTCTCAAAAAAGACTTGAATGAAAACATAGTAAGGTGTTGGATGTCCTGCTCACATTCTACGTAACTGTTTGCAACATGGAGCTGATTCTCTTCCTGTTGATATTGAGTCTGTGGTGATGACAATTTTCAACTCAGGAACTGAAAGACTTTGTGAATTTGTTGATGTAAATTATCTGCAGCTTTTAAATCATTCTAAGACTAGGTGGTTAACATCGTATCCAGCAGTTGAAAGAATCCTGCAATTGTTCCCAGCTCTGAAATCTTACTTTCTTTCTCAGGGTAGGAAGTCAGTGCCTTTATCAATTAGAAACTTCCTTGAAAATGACTTTTCAGAGCTCTATATTTTGCTTCTTTCCTCAACCATGCACATTTTTCACTATAAAATTTTGTCACTTGAGAAAGAAAATAATTAAGTTGTAGAAGTGCTTGAACTATTAGAATCTGTCCAATCTTCATTGAAAGGCAGAATTGAAGGTCAATTCATTCCCCTTGGAGTCAGACAGATGTTAAATACATTTTCAGAAGATGGTTTGGATAAAGAATGCAAAGTGTTTATGGAGAATGTATCGTGTTTCTATGAAACCTGCACTGAGTACTGATCCTATAGAGGAATTCAAGTGTTTCAAATGGTTGAAACTTCAAAACATTAAAGACCTCAGCTTTGACGATATTGTACCATGTATTCAGTACTTACAGACAAAAGGTGTAGAAATAGATGATTCAAATTTATTCGACCAGTTCTGCAACGTAAGGGCTTATTCTAAAATTTCAACTTTGGATAAAGATACAACACTAGACCAACAATGGTCTGTTTTTTTAATAAGTGCCGGAACATTGAGGTATTTTCTGAACTTTTGAACATTTGCCAGATTTTCTTTGCCATACCAGGCAGCAATACCTCCACTGAACGTGTGTTTTCATTCATAAATGCTCAATGGACAAAGGACAGGAACCGATTGTTGGTAGAATCGGTGAAAGGAATGTTACTTGTTAAGTTCAATTTCAAAGATGTGCCGTGTGAAGAATTTTATAAATATGTACTTCAAGAAAATAACTCGCGTTTTCATTCAAAAGTAGGTTCTGTTGAAAAGTACAGCTTCAAGGAAATGAACTGCAGCAAGGACTGGTCATTAAGTAAGGTATTTCCTTTTGTAAAAAGTTGTGTGTAATATATGTATAATTTTGTTATCGATTGAAATTGTCAGGCATATTTCTTAAATGTCCTGCTTTTTGCTAAGCAATGTCCTGCATTTGGAAATTTTCAGTTGGTAACCCTATGTGTATAGCCTACATGTGAAGTGGGCTGACTTATCGGTTACATGCTACAGCGTGGTTTATTTATTGTTCGTTTATGTATTTGTTTAATGAATGAATCAATTAGTTCTTAACTGCTTATGACAGGCAACATTATACAGTGCAGCACAGCACTAAGTGCAGCAAGTTTTGTCTTTTTTAGGGCTACGGCATGACTAATGATCTCGGAGCTTTTTGGATACCCCTGTCTGGCAGAGCCGATGACGTGAACTGGGCGTGATTCCCTGTGCGGGTAGCCAGGGGCACTGTCTCGACTCGGCGAATAGACTCAGTTATAAAATCCATGTTAAAAATAAAGTTGAGTGTGCGGGTATGGTATATTTTTGTTTTTTCTTAAACTCAGTCTAAACCATCGTGCGCGCCTCCTCGAGAAATACATAAGGATCGCCCTCTCAAGGGTTACAAATAACGAACAAAAGTCTATGTTACATCGCTTCCCGCTCGAACTGCAGTGTGTTGGTTTAAGGAACAAAAGTCTATGTTACGTCTTACCACGTAGCCCTGTCCCACGGACAACACTCACCTTTATTGCTGTTTTTCTCAATAAGTAAGAACTGTAACATAGACGTTTGTTGCCGCATACGCTTCAATTGTAGAGGCATTGCTTTGAGAAGTGTCCCGGGCAAAGTGTATTCACGGATCGTAGAAAGGAGAGTTCGATCATTGGCCGAGAGAAAGATGGCTGAAACCCACTACTGTTTATTTTATATATGGACCATTTGCTGAAAGTCATAAACTGGCTGGGTGGGATTCAATCAGGGCCGTAGAGAGCGATCACGGGCCCTAGGTCGAGGGCTTCCGGGCCCCTTCATTTTTCAACCAATTAGGCCTACGTTATTTTAGAAGTAGTGAGCTCGAATATGTTTAACCCATGTCAATATTGAATATTAGCTTAACTTGGATTTCAGTTAAAACTCAGCAATTCTTCTAGGTTTGTGCCGTGTCTTGTGTGGGGTTTCGCCTTCATAAAAAGGAGGTAGCGCGCAGTTCGCTACTCCTGTGGGGGTCCGGGTGGGGACACCAAGAGCCCGCTGATGAGCCAGCTTGGTGTCCTAGGCGAAACCCCACACAAGACACGGCGCAAACCTAGAAGAATTGCTGAGTTTTAATTGACTGGCCGTGAAAGCCAATATACTCTCTTTTTGGTTTTCAGTTCTTCAGCCACTCTTCTTTTTGTCTCTCATTGTTTGTTGTGTTACTTCAAGATTGTGATCACTGAGCATTGCACATTTCCTTTTCGTTATATCTGACCGTGTTCGGGCTCCACAAGAAGAAGAAGCCGTACAGGTACATAGTGGAATGTTTCAAATATTGAATTACATAACTAACCGCTTTTTTTTTGATTGGCTTTTAGTGCCGGGAGTGTCCGAGGACATGTTCGGCTCGCCAGTTTTGCAGCTGCTTCGAGACGGACACCCAATGGGTGATCTACAAGTACC
The DNA here is from genome assembly GCA_946902985.2 of Meconema thalassinum. Lineage (NCBI taxonomy): Eukaryota > Metazoa > Arthropoda > Insecta > Orthoptera > Tettigoniidae > Meconema > Meconema thalassinum. The sequence continues at coordinate 54,434,461 of OX336389.2, forward strand.
GTTGGGGAGGAAAGTTGGGATGCAAGGACGAGGATTTGGAAGGTAACGGCTGTGACCTATAGTTAGGGACCAACCCCGGCATTCGCCTGGAAGGAAGATGGGAAACCACAGAAGACCATATTCAAGGTTGCCGGCGGGGGGATTCGAACCTCCTCGCCTCCCTGATGTGAGCGACTGCCAGCAGTCATGCCGTAACGACCACGGCTAACTCACCCGGTACTTACGGCCTTATAAAGGTATCATCGACTTCCGTACTGGTATGTTATAAATTAATTGGACAACACGAACAACTTCCCTATTTCCCCGGCTGAGAAGCGAAATACACAAAGTGTATTTATAAAATTCGTTCTAGTTCTGCTTTTAGTGTTTTGGGTACTAATCATTGGTTCTATTAACATTGCACATAGTCTTATGAAAAGAATTCTAAATGGCTTAGAAATGGATTTGAGTGAAGTTGTCAACTGTAAGCCACCGGGGCTACAGCCCTGCTTGCCCCCTCCCTCTCGTCGGACCAGGTGAGTCGTCTGGTCTATGCTGATGACCTGGTTGTGATGACAGACTCCATCGTAAGCTTCAAGCCAACAGGTTAGAACTTGAACAGAAATGGTAGGAGTATGGCATGAAGATCAACATTTCAAAGACGAAGGTTATGCCAGTAGGGAAGAAACGCAAGAAGATAGAATGCCAGATAGGGGGAACTAAATTGGAGCAGCTGGAACATTTTAAGTATTTTGGCTGTGTATTCTCTCAGGATGGTCGGTAGTATGGGGGAGGAAATAGTGTCGAGGTGTGGAGAAGCCAATGAAGTGAGTTCTCAGTTGCGATCTACAGTATTCTGCAAGAAAGAAGTTAGTGTAGCGACGAAACTCTCCCTACAGCGCTCAGTATATAGACCAACCTTACTGTATGGAAGTGAGAGCTGGATAGATTCAGGATATCTAATATATAAGCTGAGGTGACTGATATGAGGGTAACACGAATGATTTCTGGGACAAATAGATGGGAGCAATGGTAGGAGGGTACTAGTAATGAAGAGATAAATGCTAAGTTAGAAATGAACACGCTAAATGAAGCTGTTCGTATGAGCTGACTCAGGTGGTGGGGTCATGTGCTGAGCATGCGGGAGGGGAGATAACCTAAGAGGTTAACGAGTTTGGTTGTAGAGGGTAAGAGAAGCAGAGGTAGACCTAGAAGATTATGGTTAGATTCAGTGCTGAACGATTTCAAAGTGAGAGGTTGAGAAGCAGACGAGGCCGCATTGCTAACTGTTAATAGGGGATCAAGTAGGTGACTTGTTAGCCAACTGAGGTTTGCAGACTAGACTGGACGCTAAAAGGCTAAACAGTCTCAAATGAATATGTATGAATGTATTATGTAGTGAATGTTTGTAACATACCTTCTTCAAGTGGGAGGGATTTTAGCCCATATCGGATATTTGTGAAGGATAATTTATCCGATATTTTTATTTTGTGAGTCTATATTTATAATATATATTCTTGTGGGAGGGATTTAATATTACATCTTCATCTTGTGAGTGGATCTTTATTCATTATCTTTATTTTGCAATTGGGGTTGTTCCAAACTACCATCTTATAGTGGGATTTTTCTAGTATCTTCAGCAAATGATTGTGATTTTGTCAGTTCCTTCTTCCTTGGACCGGCATTTATTTAAATGTCCGGATATTGTGTGTGGGGTTTCGTCCCATACTTGCATCTTTTGATTGTGATTTGGTCCAATCTCGAACGTGTTCCAAACCTGACTGTTATTGGGGCATTAGTATTGCTGGAGATTCTGACCTACGGCTTCCCGCACGTTTCAACTTTTCTTGAAACATCTCACGTTGCGACGTTAAGTGTTCATCTCTCGCGCCAAATGTTGAGGAGCCATCTCTTCAGGGAAGAGTGTCTGTTTGTGCCGTTCGATTTTCAGGGTTTGATCCGTGCCTTGTTACAAGGAGAGTTTATTTTTCGATTTCATAATTAACCTTCCTTTTTGTCCATCCATTGTTTTATTTACTGAACATTCTTCACATCAGTCGTTCTTTTCGACGGGTGAAGACGGTCGTTTCTTGTTTACCTGAAGAAAATCTTCCTCTATCTAAGCTATGTGCAGTTAGATTTTACATTTAACACCATAGACTGACCAGAGTTACAAATAAAGTGAAATCTCACCCTCCGTACGGTACATGATTGTCTCAGCGTTTGCAGCCGATTCCATGATATATTTTTGGATCCTGCCCAAGAACTTCTATCCTAATAAATTAGGCACTTAGATGTACCATTCCAGTGTGTACCTGTATTTAACTTAAAATTGTACAAATACATCTGATTTTTTCTTGTATTTCATTCGTACCATACACGTTGCTATATAGTTAACATCTCACTCTGGTTTCTCAGCATTAATATTTGGATGCACTTACAGTCCATAGCTTCTTAAATATTCGATGCTTGCAACTGATAAATTCCAGCAATCACACTGGCGATCTTGGTAAGTTAAGGTTTCCATGTTCCTTAACTCTATTTATGAAAATAAAAATACTCTATGCAGTATTGCATTTAAAAAAAGTTCTTGTTAAACTAAACATGCCATATTTTGGGTTTGGTTTAACAATGCAGATAATAATGATAATAATAATTGTATACCGGAGGAAGAAGAAGGAACAGCAAAGGAGAAAGCATTGAAATTGGATCGTGGTCCCTGTCTGTTAGGTAGTCAGCCTGGAGGCTGGTTGGATCCTCAAAAAGCACCACCGTAGGTTATGTGGTAGAAACCCACAAAACCGAGACAGCACTATAATGAGGCGTACTAGGCAAGGTGAGGAATGAAGTAGTTTGCCATTGCTTTCCTAGACGACCGAATGAAAATAATAATTACACACATATTAGGGCTGTACATATCATTCGGTCAATTCGACTACTTTGAAAATTTACCAATTCGAAATTTGAATAAATCATTCGAATGGTCAACGAATTCGAATATTCCAACAATGCGAATGTCCGAATACTTCGATTTTTCGAGCAGTCGATTACTAAAATAAGTATTGCAATGTGCGTAAAGAAACATGTCCAGTGGACGCGTTGTTTTAAGAGGTTAGATGGGGGTTAACCCCTTCCTCATTCATCCTGTTAAATCCTTAAAAATAAATATATTTCTTTCTTTCTTTCTTTCTTTCTTTCTTTCTTTCTTTTCTCTTTGTTTATATGCATATTATAATTATTCCAACATTCTATTATTGACTGAATAGTCGGGTACAACCCCAATACATATATTTTCATTTCAGATTGTTTTGCCTTTTAGCGTCCAGTCTAGTCTGCAAGCCTTCTATGATCCCTTATTCGCAGTTAGCATTACGGCCTCCTCGGCTTCTACACCTCTCACTTTGACCTGAATTTAACAATCGTCTTCTAGGTTGACCTGTGCTTCTCTTACCCTCTTCAGCCGAGCTCATAAACCTCTTGGGTAATCTCTCCTTCCCCATTCTTATCACATGACTCCACGTCTGAGTCGACTCATACGGCTCCAATGCCTTGGGGTCACTTCGGTGGCATCACCATTACAGTTGAAACAACCCAAAGCTATACACTATGAATAATAATAATAATAATTTTATTAATAAATACAATTCATCATTTTTGGTATTGTAGATATTTTCTACCCTCCGCACGTAGCTTACAATTATGCCATGCTTAGCAATACATGTATTGCTTCTGTGAATTAAACTTGCACTCGTTCAGCCATTAGTATGCCAGTGCATTGTGTGATGACAATACTCGACAAAATCCTGCATAAATGTATATAACTTATATCAGTCTCACTTCATACCTGATACACAATCGAATAACTGTTGTATGCTGTTCCTTAGATAGTTTAGTTTTGCCTGAATATATGCTTTCTGAGGACAGTTTGAAGTCAGCGAAGTCGCTGAAGATGCAGCATTACCCAGTGTGATTTTGTCTTCATGAGAAGTATTTAGTCCTGGGGTAATGTCTGATTGAGCAGACCTCAACCTACATTGTTGAGAGTTTCGATCATTGTCACATGGCCCGACTATTTCATTATATTGTACATTCTCTTCATAGTTGAACTTGCAATTCGGCTTGAAGCACTTATTTATATCCAGAATGGTAGAGGTGGTGGACAAGTCCAACGATTTCAAGGAAGCTGTTTCCAGAGATTTTCTATATTTTCCCTCCTCTGTTTCATCACCATTTTCTTCAGTGTCTGCTGTAGATAAAACTTCATCTCGTGTTTGCCCTAATATATTCTCTCCAGAATAATTATCTGGAACAGAATATCCATAGTCAACAGCACTGACATTTGTGGAAACTGGCCTTTTATCACTATCCCTTTTCATGTTGGTGACGTTCAATGATCTATGGTCGGAGGAAGTTTCAGGTTTATTAGTTGTAGTCTTCCAGCGTGAACCATATATTTCTGTTTCAGTCTCCTGAATTTGATGTTTGGTTGTGGAATACGAAATGGGAAACACCTTTGTTACAGTTTGTTGCATATACGTCAAATCTTCAGGTTTAGCATTCTGACCCTGATGATGAGGATGTATTGAATGTATGGATTGTTGAACAGCAGGGTCAACTTCTTCAGTCATGTCATCATCTTCTTTATTTGATTTTGGGTTTCTTGCGGTTAGAACATCCGAAGGTTCATCTTCTCCAATAATGCCTTGATTACTAGCCTCAGTTGTAAGAGAATATTGTGTAACGCTGAAGAATGGAATAATTTCAGTCTGTTCTTCATTATCAATGTTAAAAGTTGCATGGTCTAACTTTACTGTGTTACTGTCATTGCTAGTCGTTTGTGGTATTCTTGTAGTCATATCATATACATATGGAAGCTTAGTTACTCCAATGATGTCTTGGTTAGTTTTCATATAGTCCTTTTTATCTGTTACAAGGGGATATTGTGTAGCAGTGAACAAGGGAGGGAGTGACAGAGGTTCTTCAGTCTGTTCTTGATCATAATTTATATTTCTAACCCGTGCTATAATATATGGTATTCTTGTAGTTATCGCATATAAATATGGAGGTTCAGTTTCTTTAATGGTGTCTTGGTTAGTTTTCCCATATCGTGTAACAGTAAACAATGAACCTTCTTCAATTCTTGTTTGATTATTACGATTACCGGTGTAATCTCCAGGAATTGTGCCCTGGATAGTTTCTGCACTAGTTATGTGCAGCCCTTGTGTGGTTGTGTGTGGTTCTCCAGTTGTGGGTTGGTTATTAGTAGCAGCTAAGTCAAGGTTTTCTGTAGTAGAATACTGCACTTCTTTAATCATATAATCGTTCATAGTACTGTTTTCCTTTGACCCTATTACCTGTGGTATCGCCGTGGTACCAACGTACAGAAATGATGGGTCAGCTTTTCGAACTATACCTTGATGAATTTTGTTGTAAACTTCTCCCTCAGTTGTCTGAAATGCCTGTGTTGAAGTAGAATATTGAGCTTTATCGCCTTCAATTTGGTATCCTACGCGACTACCAGGTGGGAAATTGGTCTCTGCAGATGTATCTTGGTCGTTTTGAACATCATCTCCCCCGCCAACTGCTTGCATATCCTCAGTAGTAATGGTATATGCAAACGGAGACTCTGCTTCTTCAGTTTCGCTGGAATTATTTGTATAATCATCTAGTGTAGTTGCAGAGTCATCATTGGATTCTTCACTTGGCATTCCTGATTGTTCTCTTCCTTTATTCTCTCCATTAGCACTACCATGTGAGTCCACCAAACTTGAACTTGCAGTGCCCAAAATCTCATCATAAGCTTTATTAATTTCTTGTTTAGTCACTATATCACTAAGATAAGGCATGGCTCTCTGAATGCCTTTTTCAATATCAGGAATATTCGTGATACCTACAGTCTGATCACAAGAACCTTTCACATTTCCATCATTTTGATTACTGTCAGGATTCTGAACTATTTTCCTCATTGTTGCCGAATCCCCCACTTGATATTCTTTTCCACTATTCCCACTTCCCTTAGCTGATTCTTCTTGGCAGCTTTCTTGTTGGCGATCATCTTGTACGTACACTAGTTGGCACCGTTTAATACAGTCCTGATTTACTGAATTATCTGTATTTTCATTTGCATAGTATCTGTCTCCTTGCCTTGAATCCCCATCTAACATGGAAGTTAGTGAGCATGGCATTGCTCCCTGTTTATTATTTCTACTGAGGCTATTCTTCCTGAATCCATTAGGTGCCATTGGCTGAGACTCGGTGGAAAGAGAAGGGTTAATATTTTTCAGTAAAGAGGATGTTGGAATTCTTTGAATTTGGTCCTCTTTTTCGTCTGAGTTCCCACTGCAATCTTCTTTTCTGTGATATTGTATATTCTCAACACAGTCGTGATCTTCTATGCATGAAATTCGTCCCAGAGGAACCACAAGTGCCATCCTGGGAAGGAGTAAGAAGCGCTTTGCTCTCTCACTATGCTGAGCTTCTGAATTCACCGAAGCAGTTGGATAATGTGTGTTGTTATATTTACATAGGTTTGATGATCGGCGAACTCTGGTGTCACTCAATTTATCAAAATATTGTTGCGATGAGATTGTGTCTTGATGATGAAACGATCTTCCCAGAAGTTCTTTTGTATTTTTGATGTTATTGATCTTTTTATCAATGCTTAATGGATCCCTGAAATGAGAAAAGAAACATATTTCAGATCCACATTAGAAACATTCTACGTACATAAGATATTTTTCAAATCAGAACAGTAAATCATTGGAGGACTGAAATTAAATATTTTATGTGGCAGCAATGTTATCACTAAAATGAAGTTTTAATTATCACAGTTTCCCAAAACAGAAAGAGTAGTTCTATGAAGAACTAATATAGAAAAAAATCGTATGTTCTACCCGTCGTTTCCATCTCAAAACTCTCCCGTCAATTAAATCGATTTTCTATGTGAAGGTACATGACCTTAGTTTTGATAAAGTATAGTGCAACAATTTCAAACTCGAAACTCAATACCAAAGTGTTAAGTCATTTTAGACAATAAACATGCAAATATTTTAAGATACCGGGTTGGATAAGGTCTTTCTATGGTATTAAACCAAAGCATTCATCGTTGTTCATGATGACTCACATCCACACATCTTCAGCAGTGGAAGACATGTGACGAAAACTACATGCTGGGGCAATATCTACCGGTACATTACAATAATACAACACTCAGGAATTATACATGAATGGTGACTGCTGAATAATAACGCCCAGGAGATCCGTATTACCCTGTATACTCAATGCTGCCTCTGTTTACCGTTGGAGCAAGTGCTTGGACAACAACAGTGACTACGTCGAACAGTAAAATGCATCGCTGCCTTACTATTGTGAATCTTTATGTTAGATTTGGATTAGCGTTGGAGGCGTACTTGCGAAAGTTGTGACTATGTTGAATGGTAAAGTACAGGCTAATCGAAAATGGCTGCAGCAATTTCAAAAAATCAGATCTCCCGTTGTGAGTGAGGTAAATTAATAATTCGACCTGAAAAAAAATCAGGAACTCATCGAGTTTTAGTTTTGGATGTGATTGCAATGGCGACATTTCAGCACAAACACAGTGTGTGTTGTGGTTAGCGGAGTTTAAATCTGTTCTAACTGTTCAGCAATTTTAATATCTCAAATAGTTTCTGAGCTATGTTTCTTTGAAATTGCTGCAACCTGACCCTGTATATCATTACCGGTACCAATCTACTGTGCACCCTTATGTCTGCCTTGGGATACCGGCGGAACAAGTGCTTGGGTACTAGCTCTCTAAGTTTGAGTATAGCACTGCACTAGTAGGAACACAGTTTTCATTATTACCGAGTGCCAATAGTCTTACGGAGACAATAACCTTCAGTATAGCACTGCACTCGTAGAAACACAGTTTATTACATTGCTGATGCCAGCAGACATATAGAGAGAATTGTCTTCAGGATAACACTCCATTAGTAAAAACACAGTTTATTATTATACTGATGCCAGCAGACATGTAGAATGAATTATCTTCAGGATAACACTCCATTAGTAAAAACACAGTTTATTATATTACTGATGCCAGCAGACATATACAGTGAATTATCTTCAGGATAACACTCCATTAGTAAAACCACAGTTTATAATATTGCTGAGTGCCAAGAGTCTTAAGGAAAAATAACCTTGTATTGTTTATTGAACTAGTAGAAACACAATTTATAATATTGCTGGGTGCCAAGAGTCTTAAGGAAAGAAATATCTTTAGTTTTTTTTTCTGAACTAGTAGAAGCACGGTTTAAATATTACTGAATACCAATGGTGTTATAGAGGGAACGACGTATAGCAAGCACACCACTAGTATAAACACAGTTTACAATAGAAATGAATGCCAACACTTTTAAGGAGAGAATAACCTTGAGTATAGCACAGCACTAATATGGTCTACGTAGTACAGTCGTTAGTTCTGAGACTTGACGCCTGGATGATAGGCTACCACACGACCCTGTATGTTGCACACGCTGCCGCATTACCCGGCGTACACCTACCCAGAACCACATCCACCCTCAAAATAGTCGCCGTTGGCCGTTATGCACTTTTGCCAACGTTGGTATAGCTGCTGAAAGCAGTTGGCAGGAAGGTCTCGTATGGCTTCTCTAGTGACCGTCATGACCTCTTCGGACGACCGAAATCTGCGCCCACGTAGGAGTGCTTTCAGGCGAGGAAAGAGAAAAGTCGCATGGTGGGAGATCAGGTGAGTACGGAGGGTTGTGTTGCCTTGCAAGTTCTCTTGGGCAAGGACAGAGCGATGTGCAGGGGCCTTGTCGTGTAGCAACAGCCAATTCTTTGTACGCCAAAGCCCAGGTCGCTTACGGCGAATTGCATCACGTAAACGGCCAAGGATCTCCTTGTAGCGGGTTTTGTTTACCGTTGCACCGTCCGGTAGGAATTCCATGTGAACTATTCCATTTAGATCAAAAAATAGTTACAGCATCACATTGCCTTTTGAACTGTCTTGTCGTGGTTTTTTTTTCTGCCATTGTGACGATCGCGTTTTCCAGGTGGCTGATTGTCGTTTCAGTTGCGGATCGTAATGGAAGCATCATGTTTCGTCTCCTGTTATTTTCCGGCATTTGGCGCATTCAAATCACCGTCACAACAACGACCGTACGTCTACTGCCTGTGCATGCACTCAACTGTCGCTTGAAGGGACGAGAGACTAACTGACATAGTACCATACCACGGCGCCACGTATGCGCTATAGTGCCCCACAACGCCGTCATGCGGTCAGTCTCAGAACTTAATGACTGTACCACGTATAACATTTTATAATATAACTGAGTGCCAACAGTATTATGGAGAGAATAGCCTTGAGTATAGTACGCAGCAACGGCTAAGAGAAGAGAGTGATGAACCTATTCACTAGCCATGTCGTAAAATAAACATTACTTCTTCTTATTGAAATGAAAATGTAGCCATTGTCTAAGGCTGTGTTTTCGTCTACCAAAATTTTAAAAACGCCCCTCTCTCTCTCCCTGTGGCGTTAACGAACAGCTGATTCGTAAACGCTAGTTGAGAGCTGGATACAAATTACCGCTGGTTTTTGTTTACAAACATGGCGGCGAGAGGATGATGATCTTGCTAGCAATTTAATTTTAGAAATCTCTTCCAGTTTATGACAGTATGAAGTGCAATTTATTTATTAATGATGAATTGTATGTGTTTTATATTTAAATTGCAAATGGCACTGTTTATCAAAACTATACCGTATGTGAAAGTAAAAACTACAAATCAGCACTCGTGTTGATCGACTGAAAGCTTCTGCTACTCTGGATGCAAATCAAATGGCTGTTGTTTCCACTAGTTTTATTCATCAGTTCAAAAAACATTCAGTACAATAACCTTTTGTGCACTATAATAGTACATTATGCAACGGAGCCTATAATGGCAATAATTAAGACACGAGTATGTTTATAAAACGAGCATAGCTAGGTTTATAATTTCCATACGAGTGTCTTAATTACCATTATAGGCGAGTTGCATACGACTGTTTATGTTCGACGATAATTATTATAACTATTTTATGTTCGAACATAAATATTCATAAATATCTGTCGAGATTTCGCCAGTTGTATGTACTGAACAGAGCGCATGGGACGCAGAGGCCATAGCATCCTCGAATACACCACTATGACACTAGACCACGCAGTGAAATTTAAAATAGAAGGCCTTGGAACTCAGCGCAGGTGCGATGCTATCCTTACCTAATTGGTCAAACAACTGTTTCTGGAGCTCTGATTGGTGGGAGAAACTGTCCCATAATGAAAACTTGTACTATAATGAGCCTCATTATAGTACAGTTTTCTGACATATAATATTTACAATACGCGAGGGTCGAACATAAAACTACGTTATTGACCATTACGTATTGATGTTGCTGTCTGAATATATTTACCAATGACATGCAATTTGTAGGTTATGCCAAAGGCATATCATTTAAGTGGCCGGTTGTAATGTAAAGTCCTTACTGTATTTATGCACAACCATTATGGTTTAACTAATGAAACAAGGTACTGAACCCGTATTTAAAGAGCTCACGGTAAGTCGCAAGGCGAGGATCGAACCGTACGTGCGTGACAATTATGTTTTCATTTAAAGGGAATGGATAGACTACCAGCCTCACATACAAGCATTCCGCAGAGCTAGGAAACCAAGCAGTAGCGATGAAGGAATTATATAAGGGGTGTTCAAATGAAAAGGTACGAAACGATACTGTGGATACAATTTATTCGTTATTCAAAAGTAATCACCACAGGCCTGTGCACAGGTGCCCCATTGCTTCACAAGCCGAGGATTCCCTGTTCCCAGAAGTCTTGTGGTTGTGACAGGAGCCAATCCTGTACGGTGTCCTTTAGTTCGTCGTCCGATTGGAGACGTTTTCCCTTGAGACGAACCATTAACAGTGATGTTTATTGTGCGACACTCCGTAGCCCACGCAAGTCCATCAGAAACAAGCGGCCAGGACTGCTCACGAAGCGAGTGATTCTGCTCCATGATAACGCTCACCCACACGTCTCTAACATCACACAAGGTGTATTGGTCACGTTCAAGTGGGAGCAACTTGATCCTCCGCCCTACAGTCCGGACTTGTCACCCTGCGACTTCCATCTGTTTGGTCCGTTAAGAAAACATCTCAAGGGAAAGCGTTTCCAATCGGATGTCGAACTAAAGGACACCGTACAGGATTGGCTCCTGTCACAACCACAAGACTTCTGGGAACAGGGAATCCTGCGGCTAGTGAAGCAACGGGACACCCGTGCACATACCTGTGGTGATTACTTTTGAATAGAATAGAATAGAAGAATGTCGGCAACAGACATGGAGGCAATAAAAACCATGTTTGAGAGGGTGCAGCAAAATCAGGCATGTGATGACATGTGATCTTGATGCCCTACATAAGTTTTCCCACGATAATACTAAAAAGATGCAACAAGAAATCAAACAATCAGCTGACACTCTAAAAACTAGTTTAAAGGCAGAGTTAGCGCAGGCACGAACCCTAAATAAAGCTAACATAACCCTTGTCCAGGAAGAATGTAAGAAAGCCCAGGAGAAGAATAGGTTAGCCCAAGAAGAGAATAGGAAAGCTCAGGAAGAGATTAGACTAGCCCAGGAAAGGCATAAGGAAGAGATTAAGGTAGCTCAGGAAGAAAGTCGGAAGGCGCAGGAAGAAAGTAGAAAGGCTCAAGAAATAGATAGACAGACAGATAGATAGACAAAGTTTACACAGATGTCTCCTCAGTCAAAGTAGATCTAGGCACATTATAGCTGATGTTACTAGAAAAGTTGTTGAGGCCCGGATACAAAACAGTGAAAACATAATTCAGTTACAAACCAAAATGCAGACAAGCTTAGACAATGTAAAATTAGAAAACAAGCAGAGTTTAGAAAAAATAGAAGATAACCTTAAACAAGACTATAAAGTTACACAGACAAGCCTAAACCACCTAACAGAATCACATGATACACTTAATGTTAGTTTAATAATTTAAGCGATATTGTTGATGACTTGCAAAGTAAGATGTCCGATCAGAAAAAGCTGATCTAGGTGGGTATTAGTGTAGACATTACAGAGTGTATTGTAAAAACAGTAAATGATTTGAAAAATTATGTACGGTACTAAAATGCAACAGAGAATACATATCGGAGATGCATTCCAAAAGACGTTTTAAAAGACGTTAACAAAATTGAGTATAATACAAATGTAATTATTTCAAACTTATGGGTTTGGCAAAAGAATCGATGATGTACAGCAGGCTAGTGTTGTCACGATGTCCGAGCTTGTAGGAAAACCGGAATCAGATAAAACACTGGAATTGGAAAGTATTAAAAATGCAGTCGATAAAGAAACGCTATAATTGAATACAGTAAAATCTAGTCAGGAATCTGAAATGTCAGCACTTAATGCTAAATTACAGACAATGAATATTAAGGAATCTAGTAATGTAGAAATACTAAGAACAGACGTCAGAAATGAAATAAGAGAAGATTTAAAGAAATTCTTTCGTGGGCGTGTAGGACAAGTCACGAGAAGACCGTGGTACTTACGAGGCAAGAGTGGACAGGTCCGAGGAAGAAATTTATTATTTTTATTTTTTATTATTTCTCTTATACAGGTCACTGAGGCTACAAAGCCTCTTTATGCAGCTCTCTTCATTCAGAGGGCGGTTGAATACAATAAAATAAACGAAGAAAGAAAAAAACTTAACCTGAACATTCAGTTGACAATAGAAGTTCTTGTTATTACATCTGTTCACCTTGATCATGCTAATTGCATAGCTGACAGATTACCATGAAGGGAGTGTTTTATCGCTGTGATGGGAAGTCCTAAATACTGTTGCAATTTATATTTATTCCAGAGAATACTAGCTGAAATACGGAATGAACCTTTACATTTTTGGTTCTGTGATGAGGTATCCGGAGCATTTGTGCAGTGTGTTTATTCGCACGGTTATGCACTGACTGCATGGGAGTTAGTGTGCAGTAAATATAAGATGGAATTTTGAATTTTAGAAGTTTTATCACAGTCAGAGCCATGGCATACTGTCTTCGTTCTTTTAATTTTAGCCATCCAATCTGGACCTAAAATGGAGTTATATGAGACTCTCTTGGTACATTGAGAACAAACCGCAAGCAAGCAGTTTGCATTCTTTGCAATTTTGTATTGAGGACCTCTCCGAGATCATGGTAAATAATAGATCCATAATCAAAGATTGGTAATATCAAACTCTGTATCAGTCTCTTCCGTACATTTTGCGGCAAATCGAAGCAAGTTCGCCTAATATGATATAATGACGATGCATCCCATTTCAGAATCATGTTTGTGTGATCCTGCCACGATAATCGAGAGTCAAAAATAAATCCCAGATTTCTTACTGCTGACTGGTACGGAACGGTTTGGGATGCAAGCTTTAAAGGTGGTACTGGGTCGGGTGGAGAACCGAGTAATTTGGTATAGCCGATGATGATGGGTTGTGTCATTTCAAAGTTAAGTATTAGATTATGATCGAGTGCGTACTGAGATAGGCTTTGAATGTCACTGTTAATTAGGGCTACGTTCAAATGAATGGATTTCTGATCCGTATGTAGATATAGCTGCAGGTCGTTTGCGTACATATGATGTTGACAGAATTTAAGGACAGATGGAAGGTCATTTATATACAGGGAGAACAGGAGTGGACCAAGAACCGAACCCTGTGGCACACCTGTTGTTACTTCACACCATTTTGAAACATTCTCGTCTGCTAGGGCAACTCTCTGACATCTGCCTGTTAGGTAAGACCTAAACCAGTTCGTTACTGACTTTGAAAGGCCTAGATTTCTTAATTTAACTAGTAGGATCTCATGATGAACTCTGTCAAAAGCTTTGCTGAAATCGAATAGAGATAATACAGTTATTTCCTTCCGGTCCATTGCTTGACGAATGTCGTCTGTGACTTTGATAAGAGCTGTCAGAGTATTATGTTTTGATTTATATCCAGATTGATTCGGGTTTAGGATATTGTTGGAATGTATATATCCATACAACTGTTCAAAGATAATCCGTTCTAACGCTTTCCCAATTGCACACAATATACTTATTGGTCTAAAGTCACTACATTTTATGGCGTTCGTGAATTTTGGTATTGCTTTGATGTTGGCTTTTTCCATTGTGTCGGATGAATACCCATTTGCAGGCTATAGTTAAATATGTGCAATAAACTGGCATGAGGAGGTCCATATTCCTTTACAGTAGCGTAATAGATAAATTATCTGGTCCTCTGGCTTTTGAAGTTATCGTCTGGCTGCGTGGCTCAGGGGTAACGTTCTCGCTTACTGAGCCCAAGGTTGCAGGTTCGAAACCTGGCGCAGTCAGCTGGCATTTGAGGGTGCGCAAATGTGAGGGAGCCGTGTCATTACATTTACTGGCACGTTAAAGATCCCCTTCGGAGCAAAATTCCGGCACCCCGGCGTCTCTAAAAGCCAGTGTAGTTAAAAGGGACGTAAAACCAATAGCATTATTATTATAATTATTATTATTATTATTATTTTGAAGTTATCCTAAATTTGGCTAAATTATTGTCCTCTGGATATATATGGCCAAGTTGAAATTCTTCCCGTCGATCAGTAAATTTTACCCTGTAGTGAGCAACGAATGACAAAACTCTATTGCGATCTACAACATTTGACACGTTTAAATAATGCTTATTAAGCTCATCATTGCGAATTGATGGGTTATTGCTTTTGTGTCTGGATTTTCCAACACCGAGAGTTCTTACAGCTCTCCACAAAGCCGAAGAGTTTTTAGCTGAATTAATTAGCGAATAAGAGAGAATAGAGAATAAGGGAGAGTGTTAGAGGCCATGAACAGACGAGGCAAGACCAGCAGCCAGGACTAGAACAGATTCAGAGAGAATTCGAAGATCTAGGGAGATTCTATGAACCAGGGATAGACAGAGCAGGCGTTCAAAATGTAATCTTTCTAAAGAGTTTTGATGACAAGCCATCTAGATTTACTGGAGTTGGGAATATTACCGCAGTTGAATTCCTGAGAGAAATGCGATGTTATCTAGACGATAATAGGATCCCAAGAGACAGAGAGATGCGTGTAGTTGAGAAATGTTTGGACTAAGAAGCACTAATATGGCACAGGGCGTTCCGATACACCTACCATAATTTCGAGGAATTCTCAGATGCATAGCAAAAGAGATTCTGGAGTATTGAAGTACAACAGGACGTTGGGGCTGAAATATACCCCAAGAAATACGCATATTCAGCACCAACGTGTTATACTAGTTATTTTACCCGATAACTCGCAAAACTACAATACCTACAACCTCCACTAGCTGAGGGAGAGTTAGTGCAAGCCATTTCACGCCAGCTTCCAACTGAAGTAAAACGTTATCTAATAGCAGCAAATGTGAAAACATTAGTAGCTATGGGAGAGATTTTGAGACGTTTGGGCCATACGAGCGCAATGACGAACACGCCAAACAGGAGCAGCAGGCAAAAAAATCGCGACATTCATACAATCTTAGTATACCAATCTCAACAGACGGAAAGAGAACCGGACATAAGAGGTCCAACGAGGACGTCCTATTTCCAGCAGAACCGTTATGAGCCAGGTTACAGAAGGCAGAGAGAAGGGAGACCGTATCAAAACAGATACTGAAACAATGGTCAGAGAAGGACAGGTTTCCATTGAAATAATGAGTACAGGAGAAATAGCTATTATACCAGAGAAACTAGGCAAAACGGAGAAGGCTATCGTCGATATAAAAATTGGAATGACGGTAACTTTGCCAGACAACAGCAACAACAACAATCTCGAAACCCGGATTGGAGGAATATTGAATACGTCAGGCAGCAGTATGGTCAAAGGGAAAGTCAAGAATATCTACGGAGTCTAAGACAAAGAGAAGAAAGAAACAATCAGAATGAAGCGAACAGTAAGAACTGTAGAAATGCTGGTGACGGAGGAAGCTAGGTACTGGTATTCGTCATTCAGAGATTAACACAACTTGCAGAAATTGATACAGTACTTACAGAACACTAATGGTGGCCAGCACTCACAGCTTGGCATAGAACGGAGTGGATTCCTGCCTCAGATTAACTCATGATCTGTCAACAGGTCTTCAAACAGATTGAGCACATCTTCAAGTCCTGGGGTCTCGATCATGATGTTCCAAGCCTCTAAATGAAACACTCCTCTTTAAGACTTTCTGGTCTTGCATCCATGGTCGATCAACCTTCTCCTGATCTCATTATTCTCAAGTTTCTGATGGCTATGAACATGTTTTTATCCTCACAACTTCATTTTTATGGGGTTGGGGTACACGCCCTTTTCTTTATTAGATCAGCATAAGGCCAATTATTCCCTTTAAGAAAAATAGGGAACATCCATGTGTTACTTGATCATAGGAAAGGGAGAATTAAAAAAAAATGAACCTCCATGGACATTGATGCAGATGACTCTGAGTAAGTAGACCAAAATGAATATTTTTCACCGTTGCCTTAATAACGATTGATAACTTTCAATCGTTCAATATGAATTGATGCTCAATTATATTAGATGGGAAATATTTTATTATTTTGCGGAGATTACAACGATGCAAGCAAACATCAGATCGAAGTCTGTTTCTGGTTGGAAGTCATTTTTCAATGATGCCTTAGTGAACGAAATATTAAATGCTTTTCAGTCTGTCATCACGATTGTACCCAATTGTTATGAGAGTTATTGCCAAAACCAGAAAAAATACATGCAGGCCTAATCTGTCAAATCAATCTTACCTACAAGACAACAAAAATGCTCTATGAAACACTGGTAATCGCAAATAATCTCAGCCCTCCAACACTCATTCGCGAAAATTATTACGAATAGCTGGACATTATTAAGATTTTGATTATATGGAAGCTATTGAGGTATGAATGGTGCTGAGTAATGGCCTTCTGGGTACAAGTAGTGTCGGTGGATGCTGTAAAAGGTCCTACTCGTAGGTTCGTATTGCTGTACCGACGCAGTGAGGAAAGCAATGGCAAACTACTTCACTCCTCACCTTGCTTAGTACGCCTCATTATAGTGCTCCCTTTGGGTTTTAGTGGGTTTCAGCCCACATAACCGATAGTGCACTTTTTGAGGATCCAACCAGCCTCCGGACTGACTACCTCACAGACAGACAGACAGATTCGTAATAGTAGACTAGGCTACTCTTGTGATATACCGGTACTTAATGATATGTCCCAGAAATAGAAATATTTATTTTAAATTTCTACAAGATAACGAGATTGCCAAAAAAATCACATGCCACCTACAAATCTCTAGAAGGCAACACTGAAAATGGCTTATAAAATTTCTATATCCACTAGTAACCAAACCTTCCACAACATTTATGTTTGTAAATTAAGCAGGATATGTTGAATTGTGGTTAATGACGGAATTGATCGCGGCTGTGTGGCGGGAAAGACGACAGCCTTGATACTAAGCGTTCAGCCAATCAGGGGAGAGTTGTCGTTTCACAACCATGCTCCGAGAATTATTAAAATTATTGTTTTATGCCTCTTCGTTAAACCCTGGTTACGGCCTTGGTTCTGACCAAAATGGCGGCTTAACGAACACCACAGGGGTGTTATTAAATTTCTGGTAGACGAAAACACAGCCTAGGGTTACCGTTAAATGAAGTGTACTATTATTTCTACTCTTCATCGCTAGAGGGCACGCCATCGAAACAGCATGACCAATGATTACCCCAGGGGGCGTTAACCAGATAGGATTTATCAGGTCCCATCGGAGTAGTAATGACAGTCGTTCGCTTGGAGCGCTTTATGTTGTGTTGCCAACACAATGCAAGATAACACTTTGTAATTAAATTGCAAACATATCCCAATATTTAGTCAATAAATTTACTGAATATACTGTGGCATTTCCTTGCAGTTATCTTGCACAAAGACGAAAATTCTACTTAGAACATTTCAACTATAATTTCCGTTGGGTTGGAGAAAGCCACCTGCTTTTGTTTGGACATGGCCGCTCTGTTTAGTTGTTACTGGTTATTTTTACATAAGCATTTCTGTGGTTTATTGCTATAAATAAATGTTAAATTAATTATTGTTATGAAAACATAAATACGTGAAAAGAAGCTGATGTCGCCTTTCTTGCACCACGTCTTCGTCGTACTGAGAAGGGAATGGTTGTTCTGCCAGGACGAGTATGTAAGCTTATTTTAAGAATTTAAGTTAAAACATTTTGCATAGCATGTGTGCGAAAAGCTACGTTTGTTATACTTTTGAACATATATTGGTCGCAGGTTATATATCGTAGAGGTGTCATTCTAGTTGACACATCAATTAACTTTCACTATTATTTATTCCATTGGTAAGCCTACCAAATTTTGTGAACTGTGCTCCGACATTATTGGGAGAGAAAAAGAAAGACACAACAAATCGTTAAATGCTGTTTTTCAATGTGACAAAGGAATATGGCGATTTCTCTCCTGAGAAATGATCCAGGCTATCACCAGGTAAGAAGTCTACGTTTAGGTTTTGCAGTTGGTAGAGGCACTATTGCTCTTATTGCAGTGTAATGAAAGGTTATAGAATGCAGTGGGTAATGGCATCACTGCTGATATCCCACAGTACTTAGGGTTTATATAAACTTAAAATTCTATGGCCTCGTGGGGGGTTGTGCAACGCATTTGTTGGCAGAATATTGGTTTAGTTCATGTTTTTATACCTTCACTGCTATACAGTAGTGGCTCGTGAATTTTACCCAGGGGGACTCAAACAATAGGCGCATTTCAATATAATTATATTTACCATTATTCTGGACTTGTCAGTATCACTAATAAACTTCTCTATCACTTTATTGTTGAAGTTTGGAATTTCTTTCACCATTTGTTTCTCGATTGACAGCATCCCTAAAGCTGTTAACCTGTCCTCCCCATAGAATTCCGTAGATATGATTTTATCAACTTCAGAGTCGAAAAGCATCTTTCAGTTTCACATATTGGCATTTTCACTAATATTTTTAATGCCTTTGTTATTTCTTTAAAAACAGTAGTGTCTAGTCCAAATGAAATAAGGAGATTTTAAACACCCGGATATGTTGCCATTTGGAGAGAACTCCGCCCGTGAGTAGAAAACACCCAATTCATGAATGAAATCATCTCTGCCAATTATTGGAAAAGCATCACAAAAACGGCTTACAACTTCAACAGGCAGCAGTTTTCTATGGTCTTCATAGTTTTCAAGCAGGAACAATTTGGCTCATGAAAGATGATTTCTGAACTCAAATCGATCTTTCACCTCAGCGAGCATGTAATCACATATTTCTCTTGTGGTGGCATTTAAATTTTGTGCGGAGCTTCCACGTCGCCTCTTTGGTGATGGCTCTTCTTGTGTTGTCTGGATTGAACTCGGCAAACTTTGTCTGATACTCAACAATGTAGTCTCAAAACAATGCAGTGCTTGTTGTATTTTTACAACTTCTGTTTCGATCTTCTGCAACTGAGCATATAAAATGTCCACATGAGGCATCACTTACATTTCATTACATAATAGAAGAGTTGACAAGAAAAAAAATAAGGGAAATAAAAGACAGGAAAAAGATATGGCTCCAGCCCCCGAAGAATAAGATGTTTTTTATTTATTCAGGGATTTTTTACATCGTGGTCCTGTAGCCCCGTGTACTTGGGTGTGTCTGATAACCTGTATTATTGTGATTAGTGTATTTGTAAGTCAATTTAGGATTGGGAAGGAAACGACCGTGGCATTCAGTTAGAATCCATCCCGGCATTTGCCTGGAGTAAAAGTGGGAAATCACGGAAAACCACTTCCAAGATAGCTGAGGTGGGAATCCAACCCACATCTTCTCAGTTGTGCCTCACGAGCCTGAGTGTACCCCGTTCCAGCCCTCAAACCAGAATAAAATTTATTGGCAGAGCTGCTGGGCGACAGCCGCTAAACCACGAGGGAATAATTGAGAGACTTGAAAGCACCGTGCATGGTGGGGCAAACACACTCTGCCTCCTTTAGGACCTCTTACAGAAGGCAGAAAAGAAAGAGCTTTTGGTACAGATCCTACCTTTACTTTCCAAAATTTACAGTTCTCTCTGAAGCTCTTAGGAAGAAATTGAAGACTAGCCTAAACAGTAGAGTGATCAGAAGATACCCATTCGCTTACTCTCCTGTCACTTACTCTGGAAATAGCCCCTAACCATTTCTCACTCAGAGAATTGTCGAATGGTACCAGTATCTCAAGAAATGAAACTCCCCGGTAAACTTACTCTTTTTTGACTTGCAAAAGGGCACGCAGTAATACACCATTATAAAGTCAGTTAGAATACACAAGTTTACCATTGCGAAATTGGAGTCTGTCATAGTAACTTGGTGCTGCTTCCTAGCGCCTTTATTTGGAAACGAGGTTGTACGCGTAAACCAATGCTGTATTCATGGAATGGACAGGTAGTTTAAAGCAGCCAGGCGGGATGCGATCCAGGTGGCAGTGGCTTGGCATCAGACTCAATCTGACCGAGTCCACTTGCTTCCTGGTGCTGCTGGAGAGGGGATAATTGGAGGTATTCGTTGTCATGGCAACGTAAATGACAAAGCGGGCCATTTCTGAAGAGCCCTAATGAGTTTCAGATACCATCTGCCGGCAAGCAGAGGAACTTACACAAATTTGGTGACGATGACAAATCATTGGATGCGCTATAGCGGCAAGGAGAGAGAACATTTTGGCTGCAGGAGGAGGGATGAGGGCGGCGTCCTGGAGTCCGACCCCACCGGCCTTCTCTGTGCTACATTCTCAACTTGTTGTGTACTCGTTATGGACCTATCTAAAAGAATGTGTCACTTTCTATTTGGGTACATAACTCAATCATTCAACAGTGTAGGTCCATCTGGTTTGGAATGCATTTAACTTGCGAGTTAATTATGAAGGCAGTCTAAAAATAACCTTCCATGTCTGAGGAATAAAATTTTAAATTATTGGTGAAAGACTGGGAAGAAGTTTCTTACAAGGGACGGAAGGATTTAGACTAAGTCCCTAGCTTTGACAATGCGCATGCTCTAGTAAGATGCACTGTCTAGCAGATGGGATGAGAAGTACAAAACAATTTTCTGTGGAGAGCTGAGATATTTATGTTGTGAGAGATGAATATATGAGAGGGAATACGGTGCCAGCCGCTATCAAAATCCAGAAAATGTTCTATAGTAATAGGTAATTTGACTAAGATACAGTAGTTGGACATTTTATCACTGGAGCGTGTTATTGCATTTTTCAGCAGTGTCAACATTGTTGGAATAAAGATTTACATACAAACACAAACCTAACTTCGGCTGTGCAACAATATTTATTCTGAATGAGACCAGAACGTGACTTTTCCACTTGAATCAGACGTCATCGTGGCTTTTACATACCTTGTTTCATCTTCTGGGGGACATTACCAATTCAAATTAGGAACTCTGGTCGCTACTGCACCTGAAATATGTGCTATATTATGTAAATGTGTTTTATTTTTTTGCTCTGTTAACAACGGCAGCCATGTTCTGACAGCGCTTGAATCTCGTTCAACTGTCACCAAGGCGCATTAAACGGCACACGCATTGTTGCCAACATGTGGGATATAAAATACACCACACTAATTAAAGATTATTGGTGCGCGACAAAAACCGGAGATGCATATATAGCTAACGCGGCCCGCAGGCTATAATCATTGTCAAGACCCATTGGATTGGACAAAACGAAGGTTAGATTGGTCGGGTTGAGGTACAGCCTTGGCCGCGGGAAGCTAGCGGGGCACTGTTGACAAAGAACCATTGAGTAGTACCGTAAGCGCGGGGTTGGCAATACTGTCTTTGACGATAATTCACGCGCATAATGGCGGACACATCTGGACTTTCAGTAAATCGTGATCTGAAAAGGGGACGGAGTGTGGGTTAGAGTCAGTGGAGGAGCAAACATCTATTACTACATCTTTTCCTGATTTATTTTCATAATTTGATAAGGTAATTTGGCTAATTTATGTACTATAGAACATTTTATCGTTCGTTCGTATCTCACATACCAGAAACTGAGCTGGAGCCACATAATTGAATGTTTCCAAATTATGTACGGTAATGTTTTGTTTGAACAAGACAGTTCCATCAAAGGAATTAGGGTAAATTACAATGGAAATCAGAATGAAAATTCGATCACATACGATGCCAATGTCTAAACTTACATGGAGGCATTTTTCATCAATGATTCTGTAATAAGACCACCTTGTGGTGTGGTGGCTGCCGCTCCGGAGGGGCTGGGCTACTTTCCTAGCTCTATCAAGAAATTTAATTCTGGTCTGAGGGTTGGAATGGCGCCCACTCAGCTTCGTGAGGTAGGACTGAAAAGAGGTTGGTCCGATTCTCACCTCAGCCATCCAAGAAGTGGTTTTCCGTGGTTTACCACTTCCACTCCAGGCCAATGCTTGGATGGTTCCTAACTTAAGGCTACGACTGCCTCCTTTTCACTCCTCATCTGAATTACAAAATGTACACACTCTACTACCTATACCACAGTAACACAAATTATCATACAATTCCGACACACTTCCAAATACACGGGGCTAAATGAATATGTTGTCAAAAGCCCTCAATGAATGAATATCAACAACAACAACACAATGATTCTACAATAAGAGATTCTTTTAAAATGTAGTTATAGTAGGTGCAAACATACACATATCAGCAAATTAAAGTTCTCCATTTCAAGCATTACGGTACACATTTTATTAAGTTTACTGTTTCAACATACATACTTGCATGTGTTGTAGGAATTTGCTGATCATCATTGTCAGCCTTGGCATCAGGGAAGGAAGAGGTCTATTATCATGTGCTATACTGTTATACCTTGGCAAGAAAGAAGAAAGGAACATGCCTCAGCATATACTCTTAAGAGAACCAGATTTGATTATTGTATTTTTCTTCTAAGTGTGATCTTGGCTCTCGCTGTTATTTTTTCTTTGTTGACAAATTTTTAAAGTAAATAAGACATCATACATTTCAGCAGCATTGAGTGTTTTTCTTGTTATTCATTGAAAGTCCTATTTCTCTTTTCCCCTTCGCAGCGTGTTATAGAAATTACCTAATTAGTGTGCGATGATATTTTTTTGCTGTACTTACTGTATTTCACCCCTCAAAATTGATGAACTGGATATATTTTAAGGGGAATATGAAATGAACTGTTATTCTGTCTGTATGGTCAGATACTTTGAACTTATTCTGTACTTCAGAGATATCACTCTGACTTACAAAAACAGTAGAGATGATTGTTTTGAATTTTCAACAATCATTCTCCAGTACCAGTATAGCGATGAACTTAGGTTCTCTATAGTTGAAGTCTGTGGACTTAACATATTCGGTCCAGCTGACGCGTGGCATGATTGTGTAGGATCATGTGCATGGAGATAACTTCTGGAATCAGGATCCGTCATCACAATCAACGGTTCGATAACTTCATTAATTTCAAACTTCAACGGCGACTTCAATATCTTCAATTCATCATGTACGATGCAACTACAACAACTACTTCAATCGTTTACGAGATGTCTATTCGGAGATCTTCGAAATTTGCAATACTTGAGTATCTCTGAAACTTCAATTGGGCAACAGTAAATTCAACCTTTTTTCTTAATTTAAATTCAATCTAGTACTCCTCCCGTGTCTAATTAAGCCACGTAATAAATTAAGTTCAGTAAATTCATTACATTATTATTATTACTATCAAGATTTTCTACTTCAATTGCATACTTTGTGTTTTATTTAATAAATTCATTTTCGTCAAATTTAATGCTAGGGTTGTTCTCTTTAGTAGTTAGAAATTGCTTTAAGGCATCCCTAACTCCTAATTCGATTATTGATTGGTTGGTTAACTTCACCATGCCACGACTTGAAAGAAGAGTAACTTGCTGCTCTACATTTATGTTATTATTATTATTATTTATATTCAAATTTGGTTTGCAACGGCTTGTGGCGACCTGGTGCCCAACCCAACTTATTATTACTCAATGAGCCAAACGTATCTCATTTGGCGCCAAAGCGTGGGACACGAGAACCAGTCAATAATTGCAGAGAGAGTAAGTGCATTTTCTGAGCAAGTGACAGTGATTTTGGGGGTAGTGTTAAGAAGTGGTATTCATTATGTCAGAGCCGCCAAGTATGAAGTTGAGAAGTGGTCATATCAGTGGGGAGAACACTGACTTGTTGCAGAGTGGTAATGGTGATGATAAGAATAGTAGGGTGAACGATAGTACAGGGATGGCGGAGGTAAATCCTGGTACAAGTGGTGAGAAGGGTGGCACCTTAGATATTGAGAGTACGTTCAGAATATTGTATCAGAAGTTTGAGGAGACTGTGAAAATTAAGCAGATGTATAGGAAGATGAATGAGAAAATAGATGAGGATATAGAGGAGAGGAGGATGAATCATAAGAAGTGGATAGGGAAATTAGGTAGAAGTAGTAAAGAGATGAAGGATCAATTAGAGGAGACTGTAGGTGAAAGTAGAGTCGAGGTTGAGGAAAGGCTGGAAATAGTTGATAGTAGAGTAGATGAGAGTAATCAACAAATAGGGGAGAAATTTAAGAAAGTAGTACTAAGGGAGGAGATAGAGGATCAGTTAGACGAGATTGTAGGTGAAAGTAGAATAGAGGTTGAGGAGAGGCTTGAAATAGGTGATAGTAGAGTAGATGAGAGTAATCTACAGTTAGGGGAGAAAGTTAAGGAGGCGATAAGGGAAGAGATGAAGGGTCAGTTAGAGGAGTTTGTAGGTGAAATTAGAGTAGAGTTTGAGGAGAGGCTGGAAATAGGTGATAGAGTAGATGACAGTAACATACAGTTAGAGGAAATTGTAGGTGAAAGTAGAGTAGAGGTTGAGGAAAGGCTGGAAATAGGTGTTAATAGATTATCTGGGAGTAACCAGTAGGTTAGGGGTGAAAGCCAGCAGGGATATCATAGCAGACAGGGAAAACAGAAGGTGGAAGTAAGAAACTCGGGGAGTAGAAAAACAGAATAAGCGGGTCACATTGGTAGAGGAAAGGGAAAATAGATCTAGAGAGAAGGATAAAGATTATAATGCACAGTAGAGTATTAGGGTAGATGGGGTAGGGGATACAGTAGGAGGTGAGAATAAGGGTATGTCACCATAGATAATTGTTATAATGGGATGGTAGAAACCATCAGTATGAGAAAAGAAAGAGAGAAAGAAAATGGTGAGAAAGAGACAGAAATGGAAGGTCAGGTTGGCAGTCTGTGATTTTTCCAGCTCACACGATTATGAGTGGAACGTATGACCTAGATATCAGGGGTGATCTTAATGATTTAGTGGCGGTATCTACGGAGCCTACCTTTTTAATTTAAATTCAGTCGTAAACTTACACTTGTTAGGGGCGTGTGTACACACACTTTTAGATAGTGGGTGTCAGAGGTCTTGTATCAGTGCAGCTTTTTATTCTTAGATCTATTCAGAGTGATTCGTGTGATGATCAAATGGATCAATTAATTGAGGTGTTATTGAGGAATAATCACATATTCGAGAAACGGGTAGGATAAGCTAATTGTTACGAACATTCACTAAATGTCTATGATTGCAGTGTCTTTGTAGGTCACCGCTACCCCGTGCCTTATAAATTTCCGGAAGCAGTCAGTAAGCAAATAGATCAGATGTTGGAGGATGGGATTATTGAGCCGTCTATAAGTCCTTATATTCATTCACTTATTGTTGTGCCTAAATCAGATGGTAAAGTCAGACTTTGTCTGGATGCGAGGAATTTAAATTGTCACATTTCAGTAGATCAGTTGAGATCTCAGTCTATACAGGAGCTGGTCCAAGGTTTCGAAGGTAAGTGGTGGTTTACTTGTGTAGACCTGAGTTCGAGTTTTTGACAGGTGGAACTGAAGGAGGAAGACAGGCCTCTCACAGCATTCTGGTATCAGAATAATTTGTACCAATTCTGCCGAGTTGCATTTGGTCTTCAAAGTAGTTCTTCTGCACTGATAAGAGCTTTAGGGATCGCTTTAGGAAGCGATACTGGGAAATTTGTCACTATTTATATAGATGATTTGGTAATTAGTTCAGGGACGTTCGAAGAGCGCTTAATGCATTTGGGCTATGGTTTTAGGAAATTGAAGAGAGCTGGTTTCACTCTCAAACTTAGTAGATCTGTATTTTTTGTAGGACGGAGATCGCTTTCTTGGATCATACTGTATCTACGAAGGGTGTGTAGTCTGAAGTAAGCAGTGTGTTAAGGTCATACGGTATCTGAGAAGGATGTGAAATCTGAGGTAAGCAGATGTGATTGTAACAACCTATGATTTTGATGTACCAATCCAGCACATGGTATGCATATTTTATATTTGTCGGCCGAGAGCCAAAGTGTGTCATGTTGTATACAGGATGTAACTAAATATGTGGGAAAGCTTCGGGGATTCGATAGAGGACCTGACAACAAGCAAAACATGTCCTGCAAACATATGGTGTATATGCGTTCGTTTCCGTGTTACAAACATTGTTTGTGGTATGCATAACTCAGACGGTGGCACGATGATAGTTGGTCATTTGTGGAGGGCACTCAGGCCACATGTACGTTTCGTCACTATTCAAGTCCAAACAAATGGATAGGGCGTCAGGGACCGACACCGTGGCCAGCTCGCTCTCCCGATCTCAATCCATTAGACTTCTACTTATGGGGTCATTTAAGGGCCATTGTGAATGCTACACATATTCATAACGTGGACATGCTGCGTCAGCGAATAGACCAAGGCATATGGGAGCGTGTGAGACAGTCAATGATGCGGCGCATAAACTTCTGCATTACAACTCGTGGTAGCCATTTTGAGCACATTCTGTAGAGAACTGTAAGTAGTAACACAACCTGCATAGTGGAGCGGTCTGTGATATGTATATCAGATATTGAAAGCTTACATAGAGTGTTTGTATAAGGGAAAGAGGATGGAGAATCATTGATGAGGATGAAAAGGGAGATTTAATATTGAGATCAGAATTTGACAGAGCATTGGAAGACTCAAGCAGGAACAAAGCACCAAGCATAGATGATATACCGATTGAGCTGCTATGCTGCATAGGTGATGAAGGTCTGATCAGGTTATTTCACTTGGTGTGTAGGATTTATGAGTCAGGTGAGGTACCCTCTGATTTCAAGAAGAATGTTATCATCCCTGTATCGAAGAAAACAGGAGCAGACAGATGTGAAAATTATCATACCATCAACTTGATCATTCATGCTTCAAAGAACCTGACTAGAATAATGTACAAGAGGATGGAAAGGCAGATAGAAATAGAGTTGGGTGAAGACCAGTTTGGCTTCAGGAGAAACGTGGGAACAAGAGAAGCTGTACTAAGTCTTAGGCTGATTTTGGAAGCTAGAATAAGGAAGGATAAGAGAACGTTCATGGCATTTGTAGACTTAGAAAAGGCTTTTGATAACGTTGATTGGATTAAGTTGTTTGACATTTTGAAAACAATTGTAATAAAGTACAGGGATAGGAGGGTGCTCTACAATCTACCTAGGTACCTAGACTTAAACCAGACTGCAGTTATTTGAGGGGAAGGACATGAGGGAGAAGCTTGTATTCAGAAAGGTATAAGGCAAGGCTGCAACTTATCACCCATACTCTTCAATCTATATATTGAACAAGCAATGACGAAAATTGGAGAAAGATTCAAAGTAGGAGTAAAGATAAAGGAGAAATCATTTCAACTCTGAGATTTGCTGATGACATCGTCATCTTGGCTGACACACCAGAGATTTTGAATGAGTTTTTAAATCTTGAGGAAAGAATTCATGATGAAAATTTAAATGAAAAGCAAAAATATTGGGATGCAGTCGAAAGAAATCAGAAGCCCCTATGGATGTCGAATTGGCAGGGGAAAAGCTAAAGGATGTAGGTGACTTATGTTACTTAGGAAGCAAAATAATTAGCGATGGACGAGGCACAGAGGATATAAAATGTAGGTTAGCACAGGCAAGGAAAGCATTTCTACAGAAAATAAATCTGTTGACATCGAATATAGATTTAGGTATTAGTAAATCATTTTTGAAAGCCTTTGTGAAACTTGGACTGTTGGAGCAGCAGAAAAGAGGAGAATTGAAGCGTTTGAAATGTGGTGTTACAGGAGAATGCTGTAGATCAGATGGGTAGATAGGGTTACGAATGAAGAGGTATTAAGACGATTGGGAGAGGAGAGATGCTTGTGGCGATTGCTTATGAAGAGAAGGGATAGGTTGGTAGGACACATACTAAGATACCCATGAATAGTGGACATAGTTATAGAAGGAAGGGTCTAGGACAAGTACTGTAGGGTAGACCAAGGTTAGAATATATTAAACAGATTATCTCGGATGCAGGGTGTGGTAGCTCTGTACAGTTGAAACGATTAGCTCAGGACAGGGAATAATGGAGGGCTGCATCAAACCAGTCGAAAGACTGAAGACTCAAACAACCAAATATCTAGTTTGTACTGGTCGTTACAGCAGATCACATCATGGTTTTCCTCTTCTACACAACCAATCATAAATACTTCGCATTGCTCTTATTAGAATCATGAAACACTTGTAACCTACGAGGTGATAAACTCGTAGCGTGAGCCCATGTTTTAGTAAACATTTGTTTTTGCAATAAATATATTGCGCTTGATTGTTACTAACCACAAAGTAAAATGGCTAAAAACCGACTATATCACGTATGGTACTTCTTACTATCGGCATTCGCATTCTCAAGTGGCGGTGCTGCCGCGTGACTGAAACTAGAGGAATGGTGATATGAAGGTAAACAAACCACTGCTTTTAATGTGTAATTGAGCGCTATGCTGAAGCTATTCTCTGTTTATGAAAATTATAGACAATGAAAAGAAAACTAAAAGATATTGTACAATTCCGTCGAGTTTTCTAAAACTAAAACGTGATATTTCGCCTTATGAGTAGGGAAGAGCGAGGGGTTCTGCCCCCACCCCACTACTCCCAATGCGAGCCGATAACTCCCGAACCCGTGGTCGGAGATTCACGAATGAGGTGTCGTTGGACTCGAGCTGACGGGGCCTTTCCTATGGACCACTCATTATATATTTCTTTTTGAAAATTTTTGTTTTCGAAAGTAGGTGATAGTTTGAAAACCAAACATGATAGAATGTTGTGCAATAGCTTAAACGAACGGCCTTTATGTCCTTTATTTTTTTATAATAAAACGTTTTTACTTTTTACATTTTTTGAAAAAGTTCAATTTTGAAATTTTTATATTTTGGAAACTAAAGAGTTTACAAAAAAAATTGTTTGACATAAATGAGTGGCCCTGATCCCCTCTACCCGAAAAATAAATGTCAAGCCTCTAGGACTAAAACTGTGCAGTAGTGCTAGAATGGGGTTTCTGAGTCGCCCCCTACTTTCAAATAAACTTTGCCGATATCTCCCGAAGGCGTGGTCGGATTTTAACGAACGGGGTATTGTTGGCGTTGAGATGACGTTCTCTTGGCTAAGCATGTGTGTTGGTATTTTAAAAAAAAAACTTGTTTTTTTTTGGATTGGCACTATTTTGGAAACGGTGAATCGGAAAAAGTTTGTTTCACGTTAATGAAAGGTGGGTATGCCCTCTAGGCGGACAGCAAGTTTCAAGGGTGTAGGAGGAAAAACAAAATGATAGCCTACTTTCTCGCGAACATTGGTGATTATTGGCGAACGGATGGTCGGATTTTAGCAAATGAGGTGTCGTTGGACTCGAGCTGACGTCCTCTTTCCTATAGACCACTCGTTGTATTTTTGAATTTTTTTCGAAAAATTTTGTTTTTAAAAGTAGGCGATAGTTTGAAAACCAAACATGATAGAATGTTGTGCCATAGATCAAACCAATGGTCTCTATGACGTTTATTCTTATAATAAAACTTTTCTATATTTTGAGGTTTTTTGAAAACCCTTAAATTTTGAATTTTTACTAATTTGGAAACTAACATGTTGACAAAAAAATTGTTTGACATAAATGAAAGGCCCCTACCCCCTCTACCTTGAAAATAAATGTCAAGTCTCTAGGACAAAAAACTAGGCATTTTAATTATTTTTTTAATATTTTTTTAAAAATAAAAGCGTGTTTGTAGACAGAGAGCCGGTAGCGCTTGACGTATGTTACAACGAGGCTATGATTGGCCATGGTGGATATGGGAAATGACTGTTTCGACGGGGGCGATGTATGGCAAAACGAGGGGTTGCTTTTCGATAATTTTTCCTATAACGAATGAATGAAGGCGAATATTTTGAAATGTGACAAGCATGCTAAGATATTTACCCCTGAAGGGGATCTTTAACGTTTTAGTTAACGGTGATGAGCGAGATCGCTCTCTGACACAACAGACGATTGTAGGATATGACCAAGTGATTCTTAGACGTTGGCGATCTCGGTGACCGTGCCCGGAAGAAATGAATTGCTATTTTGGTGGGATGGCGGGGGCAGCTTATGACGGTTGGTTTTGTGACATTTCCTATGACGGAAGGAGGCGAATATTTGAAAATGTGTAAGTGTATTAGGATTTTTTTACCCCTGAAGGGGATCTTTAACATGCTAGTAAACGGTGATAAGCGAGACTGCTGTCTGGCACAGTAAATGGTTTTAGAATATGGAAACCTATAACATTTGCTCGACCAAGTTATGTGCATGTACGCAAAGAGCCAAAACGGTAAGGTCATTGGCCTGAAATGTTATAAACTAAATATTGAACTGGGTAAAGCCATGTGTTTTAGGATGAAAGTATGTGGTTAACATGATCATGTATTGAGGATGGCCGCTTGCTAGTAATTATTATTACAGTAAAATGTTTGATAATAATAATAATAATAATAATAAGACACACATACATGTTTTGAATGTTAACACGCACACAGTCCAGCTCACTGGTGACTGAATATTGTACCTAGCCAGAGGACTCGTGAAAGCTGTTGCTGGTGCTGACGAGGCAGGAATGTCTACGTCAGCAGGAAGTGTGATATCAGCTTACTTGCCTCGTGGTGGCTAGCAGGTGTGCTGTTTAAGCAGAGACCGCCATTTTGGTTCTGAGCCAGTAGGACTACCGATGTATAAGAGGTAGCCATTTTGGTTCCTTCTTAAAAAACATGAAACTAGTATAAGGTACACGAATCTTATTCAGATTAAGGAATGTGAAGAGGCGTGGGAACACGTGCGAGAGAGAGACAGAGAACCATTCAAGGTCAAAACGCTGAGAAAATATAAAATTTTTCTGTTGCTAGGCTAACTGATAACGATTGCGTTAGTCATGCACTTGTCATTTTAGCACACGGACGTATACAGTAGAGCTGTGGAAGAAAAATCCTTTTATTTTATGGTAAGTACCTATGAATGATTATTTTAATAATGTCATGCTAATGAACCTTAAATTTGTAGTCATTGATTAGGCAATTATTGATTTTTTAATTTATTTGTTTGCATATAACCGGTATACCTTACATGTCTGAGATACAAGAAACGAGTTTACTTTTGAGCCCACTAGAAGGAAACAGCAATAAGCCACTGCAAGTGAAGGTGGGATTATTTTTTTAAACTAACTTGTTTCATTTTTTGTTTCATATTTTGCTTTATGAAATGCATGTACTAACCTGAATTTAGGTATTTACAACGGTTTATTTTATTTATTTTTAGAAACTTGGAAAGAAAAGCCTTACCGCCGTAGCAGTCGCTGAAAACCCGAGACGCAGTAAAGTGCAACCATTGTTTCCAGGCAGTGAAATATTTAAAACTCAGGTAAGCCTAACATAAAATGATATTCCATTTTACCACTACTGAAAACTCGTAGACAAAAAATTCATTACCTGTACATGACTAGGACGATGATTGCTTTCTTGATTAATGACTATGTATTGGCAACCGGTTTAAGACCATATTGGATTTGGTAAAAAACAAAAATTTTAATTTAACTGACATGTCGTTCCCTATAATAATAATAATAATAATAATAATAATAATAATAATAATAATAATAATAATAATATAATATTAATAATAATATTAATATCGAATGGCCTCGGGTGTTCGGGTGCAAGCATTGTTATTTGACACACGGAGGGTAGCTTGCATGTCGAATTTAGTTTTTCCTTGACTATGAAAGTCAAGGAGATTAGATGTTAGATATCTAATCTCTTTAAACTCTATAGCGCTTTCTAGTAGAAAAATGAGGAACTTTGTACCCTATGAACTCAACGAATATTCACAGGTTTGAACATGATAATCTGAACAAAATGACATGACATTATTATTTTTTGTTTATGTATTGGTTAAAGGGGAATGTAAATGACTGCAGCTTTATAAAAAGAAAATAAGTACATGGGTTACTGTTAGTGTCGACATACTGTTTATTATAATTTTTATGGTGTTTTGATATATTAATGCCAATTAACGTTAAAGTTTTATTTACCAGTATTGATTGATTGATTGATTGATTGATTGAGTGATTGGTTATTTTGTTTGCTTTTAGGTGTCGTCATGCGCCATTAACGTAATGAACAGACAGTGAACAAGCATACATTGTGCTTTAAAGTACTCTGTGCAACGTTAATAACTTACAATAAGAAAAAGTTTTATTATAACACATGGCGTTAGTACCAAATACAACAAGTGAGCAAGTTGGTTTACCACGTGGGTTAAATTTAAAATTAGAACATGACCGTTGGTTAACATTTGAATCCTGGCCTGTAGGCTTTTTGTCGACACATGAACTTGCAAAAGCCGTTTTTTTTTTACTTGAACCGAGAAGATGTGGTGCGCTGTGTGTTTTGTCGTATTGAACTTTCACACTGGGAAGAAGGGGATGATCCCTTTAGAGACCATTTGCGATGGTCTCCTTGTTGTCCTTACATGCTTGGAAAACAAGTGGGTAACATACCCGTGTATTCATTTTACCGGACCACAAGCCCATTGGCCGCTACTTACGTTGCTGAATCACAAATAAATAATAATAATAATAATAATAATAATAATAATAATAATAATGATGTATTACCAGCCAACAACGGTAGTGTCGATATATGTGGTCCATATGCCATATACAGTGTTGAATTGGCATGTGCTTTTGAAAAATTGGGAGTTTGCAAGGCTAAAGCACTAGCACACCCAGAGTACAGATCTGTTGAAAAACGTTTAGAATCTTATAAAAATGTTTGGCCATTAATATTAAAACACCTTACCAAACAGCTAAGTGAAGCTGGATTTTTCTTATGCTGGTGAAGGGGATAAAACAATATGTTTTTATTGCGGATTTGCTTTAAAGAATTGGCAAATGACTGATGACTCTTTTGTGCAACACGCTCGTTGGTTACCTAACTGTAAATACATGGTGTTGCTTAAAGGTCAGGAATTTGTGAACACTATTCGTAAAGAAAACGTGATTGCAGCACAAGACATAAAAGTGCCTTTAGAGTTAGAACATGCGGAGCAAATACATGAGGCTGAAAAAAAAAAGACTTGTCTCACGAACAGATACAAAAGTGTGACCAACAATTATGTAAAATTTGTTATCAAGATGAACTAGGTGTTGTATTTTTGCCTTGTGGACACATGATAGCCTGTGTCAAGTGTGCATTAGAACTCAACACTTGTGCTATATGCAGAAAAGCAGTATCTGCTACAGTTAGGGCATTTCTTGCATAAATAGTAAAATTTATCAGCCATGCATAGTGTAAAATCCCTAATTGCACAATATTATTAAAGCTGTTTTAGAGTGTAATAGATATGCTTTTCTTTTGTTTATAGACTACTACAATGAATGTTTTGAATGCTGTGGGTCAAGCATGTGGCTTAGAGACAAAGAAGCTCAGCGAATTGCCAACGCATATTCCATTCCGCATTATCAAGATTCGGAAATTGAAAACAGCATATGGTGATCGTGTACTTTGTGTATGTGAAAACTTTGAGACATTTCTGCCTACACGGTTTAATGATATGTCGGAGAGTGTTTTTGATGAAGTCAATAATGCTGTACAACCTGTACACTTAATTTATGAAGGTTTTAAAAACAATAGGTGCATGGTTCGTTTTAATTAAATTAAAAAAAACAAATGTCAAATAATAATGGAAGATATAAGTCATGACAATGGACTAAAAGAAAAATATGTGTATAGAATAATAATGTCTTAGTGTTTAGTGTTGTCTTAAAAATATTATTATGAAACCAAAAAAAATGTATATAAAGTTTGTAAATAAATGAAAATAATGGTACAATGTTGTTTTATTTTCTATAGATGTAAGAATATTTAACATTGCAGAGTATACATGATTATGACAATAAAAAGCACACTTAATACAAGTCTTTGCCTTTACGATAGTGTGTTATAGTTTTAAAAACAAAGCTTGTTGTAGATCTTTTTTCTTCCACGGTGAACAATAGGCATGAAAACGTTATTGTCTTGTTTTGGATCATTATCACTATCATAATCATAAGCAGCATGATCTATATCACTATTATTATAATCACTATAATTATCCTCAACATTATCCTCAACATTACTAGAACCAGTTAAATATTCCTGTTCCTGTTCCTCTTCCTCTTCCTCTACAGTGTCCTCGTGTAGAGTCTGCATGGCTTTTGATAATGTTAAGGGTTTTTTGAACATTGAATTATTTTCCATAGTAGTATTGTTTTTTAGCACTTGCTTTTTAACTTTTTCATGATTTTCTGTTGATAGCAACAGTGTTTCATGCAGTACACTACATTGATGATCACTGACACTTAAAACGTCACTATTTTTACTTTTTAGCTCACTGCGACATTGTTTTGAACGTTGTTTTGAACAACGCCAAATAGCAGTTCCATTTTTATTGGTTCGTTTCACAATATATGAATATCCTTTATAGAATGCATGAGGCTTACCATACCTAGTCACAGATACTTCCATATCAACTGTCAAGCATAGACTAAGCTCTAGTAAAGACACGATCACCATATGCTGTTTTCAATTTCCGAATCTTGATAATGCGGAATGGAATATGCGTTGGCAATTCGCTGAGCTTCTTTGTCTCTAAGCCACATGCTTGACCCACAGCATTCAAAACATTCATTGTAGTAGTCTATAACCAAAAGAAAAGCATATCTATTACACTCTAAAACAGCTTTAATAATATTGTGCAATTAGGGATTTTACACTATGCATGGCTGATAAATTTTACTATTTATGCAAGAAATGCCCTAACTGTAGCAGATACTGCTTTTCTGCATATAGCACAAGTGTTGAGTTCTAATGCACACTTGACACAGGCTATCATGTGTCCACAAGGCAAAAATACAACACCTAGTTCATCTTGATAACAAATTTTACATAAGTTGGTCACACTTTTGTATCTGTTCGTGAGACCGGACCGGACCGAACCCCGCGACGCTAAGCCAGCGAAGCTGGCTTAGCGCGCGCATTATAGCCTGTCAGCCCACAAAGGGCCTTAAGAGCTATATCTATAAAAACGATTTTGACCTGACAGCATGGTTATGGGGGTGTTGGGTGATTACCTGGAGTGTAATAATTGACCAGAATGTGGCCTGGTGCCCGGGGGGCACTTTTGGATTTCTTAGTTTTGAGGGGAAAGAAAGTAAAGTAAGTGCTTAGGTAAGCATGTTTAGAAGAGTGGAAAGTAACTTAGAAAGAGCTGGAGAAGCTTGTTTTATTCGATAATGATTCGGGGCCCTTTGTGTCGGCACCCGGTGGCTTGGTAATCGCCCAACCTGTTCACTAGAGGGTTGGTGTTTTGTGTTGTTGTTTTATAGAGCTGGGCTGCCTGCTTTCTGATGCGAGTGCGGATTACCGGAAGCTGGTAATCAGCGTGAAGTTGAGCGTTGCGTATGTACCAGGGGGCGCCTGATATCATGCGCAGTGCTCTATTTTGAATGACCTGCAGTTTATTGAGGTGTGTGGGAGCTGCGTAGCCCCACACAGGAGAGGCATATTCCAAAACAGGTCGCACAATAGTGCGGTAAGCCAGGAGTTTACTAAAGTCATCGAGTTTTTTTCAGCCTCATGTATTTGCTCCGCATGTTCTAACTCTAAAGGCACTTTTATGTCTTGTGCTGCAATCACGTTTTCTTTACGAATAGTGTTCACAAATTCCTGACCTTTAAGCAACACCATGTATTTACAGTTAGGTAACCAACGAGCGCGTTGCACAAAAGGGTCATCAGTCATTTGCCAATCCTTTAAAGCAAATCCACTATAAAAACATATTGTTTTATCCCCTTCACCAGCATAAAAAAAACAGCTTCACTTAGCTGTTTGGTAAGGTGTTTTAATATTAATGGCCAAACATTTTTATAAGATTCTAAACGTTTTTCAACAAAGCTGTACTCTGTGTGTGCTAGTGCTTTAGTCTTGCAAACTCCCAATGTTTCAAAAGCACATGCCAATTCAACACTGTCTATGGCATATGGACCACATATATCGACACTACCGTTGTTGGCTGGTAATACATCATTATTATTATTATTATTATTATTATTGATTTGTGATTCAGCAACGTAAGTAGCGGCCAATGGTCTTGTGGTCCGGTAAAATGAATACACGGGTATGTTACCCACTTGTTTTCCAAGCATGTAAGGACAACAAGGAGACCATCGCAAATGGTCTCTAAAGGGATCATCCCCTTCTTCCCAGTGTGAAAGTTCAATACGACAAAACACACAGCGCACCACATCTTCTCGGTTCAAGTAAAAAAAAACCGGCTTTTGCAAGTTCATGTGTCGACAAAAAGCCTACAGGCCAGGATTCAAATGTTAACCAACGGTCATGTTCTAATTTTAAATTTAACCCACGTGGTAAACCAACTTGCTCACTTGTTGTATTTGGTACTAACGCCATGTGTTATAATAAAACTTTTTCTTATTGTAAGTTATTAACGTTGCACAGAGTACTTTAAAGCACAATGTATGCTTGTTCACTGTCTGTTCATTACGTTAATGGCGCATGACGACACCTAAAAGCAAACAAAATAACCAATCACTCAATCAATCAATCAATACTGGTAAATAAAACTTTAACGTTAATTGGCATTAATATATCAAAACACCATAAAAATTATAATAAACTGTATGTCGACACTAACAGTAACCCATGTACTTATTTTCTTTTTATAAAGCTGCAGTCATTTACATTCCCCTTTAACCAGTACATAAACAAAAAATAATAATGTCATGTCATTTTGTTCAGATTATCATGTTCAAACCTGTGAATATTCGTTGAGTTCATAGGGTACAAAGTTCCTCATTTTTCTACTAGAAAGCGCTATAGAGTTTAAAGAGATTAGATATCTAACATCTAATCTCCTTGACTCTCATAGTCAAGGAACAACTAAATTCGACATGCAAGCTACCCTCTGTGTGTCAAATAACAAAGCTTGCACCTGGCACCCTAGGCCATACGATATTAATATTATTACGGTATTAATATTATATTATTACTATTATTATTATTATTATTATTATTATTATTATTATAGGGAACGACATGTCAGTTAAATTAAAATTTTTGTTTTGTACAAAATCCAATATGGCCTTGTACTTTCCGGTAAACAACCAATATGGTCTTGTACCGGTTGCCAATACATAGTCATTAATCAAGAAAGCAATCATCGTCCTAGTCATGTACAGGTAATGAATTTTTTGTCTACGAGTTTTCAGTAGTGGTAAAATGGAATAGCATTTTATGTTGCTCTTACCTGAGTTTTAAATAGTTCACTGCCTGGAAACAATGGTTGCACTTTACTGCGTCTCGGGTTTTCAGCGACTGCTACGGCGGTAAGGCTTTTCTTTCCAAGTTTCTAAAAATAAATAAAATAAACCGTTATAAATGCCTAAATTCAGGTTAGTACATGCATTTCATAAAGTAAAATATGAAACAAAAAATGAAACAAGTTAGTTTAAAAAAATTATCCCACCGTCACTTGCAGTGGCTTATTGCTGTTTCCTTCTAGTGGGCTCAAAAGTAAACTGGTTTCTTGTATCTCAGACATGTAAGGTATACCGGTTATCTGCAAACAAATAAATTAAAAAATCAATAATTACCTAATCAATGACTACAAATTTAAGGTTCATTAGCATGACATTATTAAAATAATCATTCATAGGTACTTACCAAAAAATAAAAGGATTTTTCTTCCACAGCTCTACTGTATACGTCCGTGTGCTAAAATGGCAAGTGCATGACTAACGCAATCGTTATCAGTTAGCCTAGCAACAGAAAAAGTTGTATTTTCTCAGCGTTTTGACCTTGAATGGTTCTCTGTCTCTCTCTCTCTCTCGCACGTGTTCCCACGCCTCTTCACATTCCTCAATCTGAATAAGATTCGTGTACCTTATACTAGTTTCATGTTTTTTAATAAGGAACCGAGATGGCTACCTCTTATACATCGGTAGTCCTACTGGCTCAGAACCAAAATGGCGGTCTCTGCTTAAACAGCACACCTGCTAGCCACCACGAGGCAAATAAGCTGATATCACACTTCCTGCTGACGTAGACATTCCTGCCTCGTCAGCACCAGCAACAGCTTTCACGAGTCCTCTGGCTAGGTACAATATTCAGTCACCAGTGAGCTGGACTGTGTGCGTGTTAACATTCAAAACAGTAAATCTTTATCCGAATGTTAATCCACTAGCATCTAATTTATTTCAATTGTTTCCATAACCTCAAGATGGCAGCTGTGAAAAATAGGTATGTGTGTCTTATTATTATTATTATTATTATTATTATCAAACATTTTACTGTAATAATAATTACTAGCAAGCGGCCATCCTCAATACATGATCATGTTAACCACAAACTTTCATCCTAAAACACATGACTTTACCCAGTTCAATATTTAGTTTATAACATTTCAGGCTCTTTGCGTACATGCACATGACTTGGTCGAGCAAATGTTATAGGTTTCCATATTCTAAAATCATTTACTGTGCCAGACAGCAGTCTCGCTTATCACCGTTTACTAGCATGTTAAAGATCCCCTTCAGGGTTAAAGAAAATTCCTAGCACACTTAACACATTTTCATATATTCGCCTCTATCCGTCATAGGAAATGTCACAAAACCAACCGTCATAAGCTTCCCCCGCCATCCCACCAAAATAGCAATTCATTTCTTCCGGGCACGGTCACCGAGATCGCCAACGTCTAAGAATCACTTGGTCATATCCTACAACCGTCTGTTGTGTCAGAGAGCGATCTCGCTCATCACCGTTAACTAAAACGTTAAAGATCCCCTTCATGGGTAAAAATCTTAGCATGCTTGTCACATTTCAAAATATTCGCCTTCATTCATTCGTTATAGGAAAAAATATCAAAAAGCAACCCCTCGTTTTGCCATACATCGCCCCCGTCGAAATAGTCATTTCCCATATCCACCATGGCCAATCATAGCCTCGTTGTAACATACGTCAAGCGCTACCGGCTCTCTGTCTACAAACACGCTTTTATAAAAAAAAAAAAAAAAATGCCTATTTTTTGTTCTAGAGAGTTGACATTTATTTTCTTGGTAGAGGGGGTAGGGACCTTTCATTTATGTCAAACAATTTTTTTTGTTAACATGTTAGTTTCCAAAATAGTAAAAATTCAAAATTTTAGGGTTTTCAAAAAATCTCAAAATATAAAAAGTTTTATTATAAAAAATAAAGGTCATAGAGACCATTGGTCTGAACTATGGCACAACATTCTATCATGTTTGGTTTTCAAACTATCGCCTACTTTTAAAAATAAAATTTTTCAAAATTTTTTTCAAAAATATAACGAGTAGTCTATAGGAAAGAGGACGTCAGCTCGAGTCCAACGACACCTCATTTGTTAAAATCCGACCATCCGTTCGCCAATGATCACCAATGTTCGCGAGAAAGTAGGCTATCATTTTGTTTTTCCTCCTACACCCTTGAAACTTGCTGTCCGCCTAGAGGGCATACCCACCTTTCATTAACGTCAAACAAACTTTTTTCTGATTCACCGTTTCCAAAATAGTGCCAATCCAAAAAAAACCAAGAATTTTCAATTATTTTTTTAAAATACCAACACACGTGCTTAGCCAAGAGAACGTCATCCCAACGCTAACAATACCTCGTTCGTTAATATCCGACCACGCCTTCGGGAGATAACGGCAAAGTTTATATGAAAGTAGGGGGCGACTCGGAAACCCCATTCTAGCACTACTGCACAGTTTCAGTCCTAGAGGCTTGAAATTTATTTTTCGGGTAGAGGGGATCAGGGCCATTCATTTATGTCAAACAAAATTTTTTGTAAACTCTTTAGTTTCCAAAATATAAAAATATCAAAATTGAACTTTTTTCAAAATAATTTAAAAAATAAAAACGTTTTATTATAAAAAATAAAGGACCTAGAGACCGTTCGTTTAAGCTATTGCACAACATTCTATCATGTTTGGTTTTCAAACTATCACCTACTTTCGAAAACAAAAATTTTCAAAAAGAAATATATAATGAGTGGTCCATAGGAAAGCCCCCGTCAGCTCGAGTCCAACGACACCTCATTCGTGAATCTCCGACCACGGGTTCGGGAGTTATCGGCTCGCATTGGGAGTAGTGGGGTGGGGGCAGAACCCCTCGCTCTCCCCTACTCTTATGTTTTCCCAAATGTAAGACATGACAAAAGAATGAGGTCGAGTGCATCATGTCACTCGACCGATTTCGAAGAAATACGCATATCGGCGTTTTACACTGGATGATTACTTCTTTTACTGACCAGTGAGTATTCTTTTGTACCTGTGACGTAAATAATACACTGTATAACCAAGCTAGTAGAAATACTTATGAGTTTTAAAATATATGTTTGTTAAGGCTACCATTAAAGAGGGAAAATTAGCCTTAATATAATCATTATTGTTAATGTTTTTACTTTATTTGTGAATTGCTTTAACCTTCACCCGTTGTTCTTGACTGTGAGTGAAATTTATCTAATAACCTGTGTGGTGTCAGTAGGCGAGTGTGTATAAGTTATGTTATTTTAGAGTACCGTAGTTTTGAGATGAGTGCCCCGCTACATAAAACATGGTACCAACGCGGCATACCTCTGAAGGTAGAGTTGAAATTATTACACACACGATGGCTGCTGTCAGCGTCGGCAATCAAATTTCGAATATTCAGGTAACCAGTCCTCAGCGTGGAGCGTAAATTGAGGTACTCTACTACACAGATGGGCATAAGGATCACAATAATGCATTGTGTCATTTCTTACAATGCATGCCACGTATGGATTTACGTCGATTTTGGAGATATTTTGGCCAAAATGCGGATGTATGGTGTTCAGGTCCTCCAGATTTTTGATAGGAGCCTGGAAAAGAAAAGAGCTTCTCATGCAGCCGGAGAACTTAAAACGTACATTTATCGTACATTTTTTACCCTTGATTTATAGGTTTCTTTTTTTTAATACTATTTCCTGGAATTGTCAGGCTAAGGCACAGACAAGGCCTAAATATACAAGTCATGATTTTTATGGTTACTGATGATCGGATATATTTTGAATTTGTTGAACTATCATTCCCATTTCAAATTGCTGGTTGTTACGATTAAGCATTAAGTCGAGCTTAATCTTTATACTGTGTAGCTACTCCGCTCATAAGTAAGTTCCATTGGAATCATAAACAACATTACGACGTGTATCACCATTGAGTTCACCATTTTGTCTCGATTGACCTACTGTAGCTTTGATGACGGCACAAATATCGCAGGACAATTTTACTATTATTAATTGCTTCGATTGTAGAAGATTTAACACTACAGGTTAAGAATCTACAACATCAATGGAAGATTGCTGTTAATTCGTAGCAATGATCGCTTAGTTCTCAAGAAATGAGCCACCGTACTATTTCAAACCTCATTAAAAACAAAACTGTTTAGCATTTCGTGGCACGAATAACGATCGTGGGAAGGCAAACCGTCATAAAATATGGGGAGAGTATCATACAGTCAGGCCCATAATTAGGGCTCTTGACTCCCCTTGGCAAGAAAAGAAAACAACTTTGCTACCCCCGACTTGGAAAATGTAGAATTATTAAAATTTCCTTAACATATGCGGCTATTTCTTCATCTGTGTGTGTATTTAACTATGCATGGCACTCTATGGAAGTGAAACTTGGACTGTTGGAGCAGCAGAAAAGAGGAGAATTGAAGCGTTTGAAATGTGGTATTACAGGAGATTGATGAAGATCAGATGGGTAGAAAGGGTTACGAATGAAGAGGTATTAAGACGAGTGGGAGAGGAGAGATGTTTCTGGCGACTGCTAATGAAGAGAGAAGATAGGTTGGTAGGACACATACTAAGAAATCCATGATTAGGAAAGTTAGTTATGGAAGGAAGGGTCGAGGATAAGAACTGAAGGGGTAGACCAAGGTTTGAATATGTTAAAAAGATTGCATAGGATGTAGGATGTGGTAGCTATGTAGAGAAGAAACGATTAGCTCAGGACAGGGAAGCATGAAGGGCTGCATCAACCCGTCAAAAGACTGAAGACTCGAACGACAAGAATAACAACCAATAGAAAAAAAGAACTTAATGCAAATAATTTACATTAAATTTTAACAGATATCCTACACAACCAACGGCTAAGACACTAATATTATTTAAATAACAAGTTTAGGATTTCCTCATTAGTACAATTTCACATTGAAGTCAAACCAACAGCAGGAACATCAAGGTGACTAAGACGATCCTTCCTTTTATGTCCTTAAATAATCAACATTGACAAAGTATATTCTCTTGCCGGGGGGGGGGGGGGGTAAATTTTAATAACTGGACGTTTAATGCCAAAGCGGTTTTGTACAGTTTTCCAGAAATTTTACCGGCCCTAAAACATGCCGCCCTGGTTAGTTGCCCAATTTGTCCCACCATAAATACGGGCCTGAATACAGTAAATGATCCAATATTTTAAGGACGACCTTACGGGACCAGTGTTTTATTAGTCCGTAAAGAAAACCATGTTTTAGGGGTTAAGATCTGCCAGCGGTGTTGCAATGTCTAAGAATATCTCCAGAACGTGCTACCATATCAACACTGCCAACGTGTGGTGGCAGGCGCGGATTCAAGGGGGGGGGGGGGGGTCACGGGGGTCATGACCCCCCCCCCCCCGAACGGAGACCAACTTTTTTTGCAAACTCAAAAAACGAAAACACAATTACCAGACAAATAAAACTTAACCAAATTTTAACTGAAAACAGTTTTTTTTTTTTTCATTTTATTCAATACTGAATTATCTTTATTGGAATTATTATGTTCTGTTACAACTGTACATATTTATAACTTCTAACCTCTTGTATAAAAACTATGTTATACTACAAAATCAACTTGTCTATTTTGTTTAGCAAACCTTGTGATTACCTAATCGATGTTTATAGTGATGTCACGATGAATGTGCAGCAATGCACGGATAGGAAACTGGGGCTTTTTTCGCACCAAAATTTTTTGCCGACGTCCAAACTGCAAGCTTGGTTGGCAATTTAAGCTGTGACTTTCTCCCTTTGTCGGTACCAACTCGACTTGCCGAAACTGTTACGTACCTTGATCCTTTTCTCGAAGCTCGATGTAAAAGTCGCAAAACACGCCGTTGCAATTTGTACGAATATTTTTGGTGCGCTAAACGCATCAAATTTCTATCCATGAAGCTTGCAAAAAAATTGGTCTGGTTTTGTACGTTTGGTTATTTTGTGATTGCGTTTTTAGTGATACCATTTTTCTTAACAATTTCTATTCTCTGACCCCCCCCCCCCCCCCCCAAAACCAAACTCTAGATCCGCGCCTGTGTGGTGGCCGCCACTCGTGATAGTGTTGGGGAAATATACGGTGTTTAACACTCAGCTATGTTGCCATTGGTGGTCTACTGTATGGCAGCATTAGAACCATTTTCTTAATGTAAATACATATTAAGTCAGCAATATTAAAGACATTTTTCTTTTGTAACAGTTGTCAATAGACTAGCAGTAACTGGTGGGACAATAAATAGTCGAATATCAACATTCTCGGAAATCCAGGGGAGAGGGGACACGGCCCCACTCCACCCCACAGTGGGGCGCCCATGTCGTTTTTGGATTATACACACATCAAAAAAAAGTTTTGCATCACCTCGGGTCCCAAATCTCCGGCATATAGACGTTGACTGTGTATATTGTATCCAAGATACAGTCCCTTTGACTGTTCATAGATGTCACTAAAACTGCTCAAAGATGTAAACAACCATGCATGAGCAGGGCCTATTAGACGGAGGGGGTACGACAGCCGATCAGTTCCAGTCATTCCACCAGGACGAAGGTACGCTGCTCATGTTGTCTGTAGTTCTACCATGCCTAGAAGGTCAATACCGCAGTTCGATCGCGTCCGCATTGTTACTTTGTGTCAAGAAGGGCTCTCAACAAGGGAAGTTTCCAGGCGTCTCAGAGTGAACCAAAGCGATGTTGTTCGGACATGGAGGAGGTACAGAGATACAGGAACTGTCGATGACAGGCCTCGCTCAGGCCGCCCAAGGGATACTACTGTAGTGGATGACCGCTACTTACGGATTGCCGCTCGGAGGAACCCTGACAGCAATGCCACCATGTTGAATAATGCGTTTCGTTCAGCCACAGGACGTCGTGTTTCAACTCAAACTGTGCGCAATAGGCTGCATGATGCGCAACTTCACTCCCGACGTCCATGGCGAGGTCCAGCTTTGCAACCCCGACACCATGCAGCGCGGTACAGATGGGCCCAACAACATGCTGAATGGACCCCACGGAATTGGCATCACGTTCTCTTCACCGATGAGTGTCGCATATGCCTTCAACCAGACAATCGTCGGAGACGTGTTTGGAGGCACCCTGGTCAGGCTGAACGTCTTAGACACACTGTCCAGCGAGTGCAGCAAGGTGGTGGTTCCCTGATGTTTTGGGGTGGCATTATGTGGGGCCGACGTACGCCACTGGTGGTCATGGAAGGCTCCGAAACGGCTTTACG
Organism: Meconema thalassinum; assembly: GCA_946902985.2. Lineage (NCBI taxonomy): Eukaryota > Metazoa > Arthropoda > Insecta > Orthoptera > Tettigoniidae > Meconema > Meconema thalassinum. The sequence goes on from OX336389.2 coordinate 54,479,460, forward strand.
ATACCTGAATGACATCCTCCGACCCATAGTGCAACCATATCGGCAGAATATTGGAGAGGCATTTGTCTTCATGGACGACAATTCTCGACCTCATCGTGCACATCTTGTGAATGCGTTCCTTCAAGATAACGACATCGCTCGACTACAGTGGCCAGCATGTTCGCCAGACATGAACCCTATCGAACATGCCTGGGATATGTTGAAAAGGGCTGTTTATGGACGTCTTGACCCACCAACCACTCTGAGAGATTTACGCCGAATTGTCGTTGAGGAGTGGGACAATTTGGACCAACAGTGTCTTGATGAACTTGTGGATAGTATGCCACGACGAATACAGGCATGCATCAATGCAAGAGGACGTGCTACTGGGTATTAGAGGTAGTGGTGTGTACTGCAATCTGGACCACAAATGCTGAAAGTCTAGCTGTATGATGGTACAACATGCAATGTGTGGGTCTCATGAGCAATAAAACGAGCTGAAATGTTGTTTGTGTTGATCTCTATTCCCTTTGTATTTAAAGGTTCCGGAACTCTTGGAACCGAGGTGATGCAAAACTTTTTTTGATGTGTGTATATTAATAAGATAAAATTACATTACTTCTCTTTAAATGAAATATAAATCCATTCGTAGACCATGCACACAAAATAAATAATGTTATAACCACACAGACACAGTATAGGCGGCCGTTCATATTAAACACAATACACACGAATGAAAAGTATGCGCATATAAATTACAATATGTCATTGTAACATTACTCCAGTGTTTATCAAAAAGCGAAAGCGAACCAGCATAACTGTGATAATTATATAGGATGATATTTAACCTTCTGATGGGCGCAACTGATTTCACAGGCGCACGAGTTCTTATCTCGTGTTCATCGACAGCGGTGGCTACGCTCGCTAAAACGCAACGTTAGGTCATGGGGTCAAACTCTCTGCTGACTCGGTAGACGCTTGGGTTCGAGCCCCACCATCGGCCGTCCTTGAAATAGTTTTCCTTGGTTTCCCCATTTTCAACACCAAGCAAATGCTGGGACGGTAACTTCTAACAGGCCACGACCGCTTCCTCCCACACCCTTGACCAGTTTCATCCATTCATCTCATCTCTCATTCCGACGTGCAGGTCACCCACGGGCGTCGACTAGAAAGACCTGCACTGGGCCTCTCAGGGGGCCACAAAAATAATCTCGTATTTGTCATTCGCAGTGGTGAAGCTACTTCCACCTTTCAGTAGCTTCCTCTATCCGCATGGCATTCTGGCCAGTTTGTCAATGACCCTCCTACACATTTGCTGTTGCGGAAGTGATCTGCCAGGCACAATGCGCCTGATCGTGCACGAATACCTAATATGCAGAGAATGAATGACTGTATTCACTATTGTAGCAAAATTGTTCTTCAGCAAATATTTTTTTTTAAATTCTGATTTCGAGGTGTGCCAGACAGGTTTAATGCGAGCACTGCCACTATATTTAACATTGCGCCCGACAGAATGTTAAATATCTGAACTATATATATTTAGCACAAAATAAATTAGAATGAGCACTTTTGCAAAAACTGTTTTTTCTCAGTCTGATTTTCATATAGTTTTACTTTTTAAGTTTCCATAGGGGGGGGGGGGATGCCCCCTCTCTGTCCCCCCCCCCACCCCCTCCCCACCCTGCGGGCGCCCATGATGTGTATTTCAAATATTATTGAACCGATAAGAATGAAAATTAATGCAGTCACTGTTGTTGTTTGAGTCTTCAGTCTTTTGACTGGTTTAATGCAGATCTCCATGCTTCCCTGTCCTGAGCTAATCGTTTCATCTCTACATAGCTACCACACCCTACATTCGAGGCAATCCGTTTAACATATTCTAACATTGGTCTACCCCTACAGTTTTTTTCCTCGACCCTTCCTTCCAGAACTAAGCTTGCTATTCCTGGACGTCTTATTATGTGTCCTATCAACCTATCTCTTCTCTCCATTAGCAGTGGCCAGAAACATCTCGACTCTCCCACTAGTCTTAATACATCTTCGTTTGCAACCCTATCTACCCATCTGATCTTCATCATTCTCCTGTAACACCACATTTAAAACGCTTCAATTCTCCTCTTTTCTGCTGCACCAATAGTCCAAGTTTCACTTCCATAGAGCACCATGCTCCAGACAAAGGCTTTCAAAAATTACTTCCTAATACCTAAATCTTTATTCGATGTCAACAGATTCCTTTTCTGTAGAAATGCTTTCCTTGCCTGAGCCAATCTACTTTTTATATCATCTTTGCTTCGTCCATCACTAGTTATTTTGCTTCCTAAGTAACAGAAGTCGCCTACTTCCTTAGCGCTTCACCTTCCAATTTGAAGTCCATAGAGGTTTTTGATTTATTTCGGCTGCATTCCAATATTTTTGTTTAATATTTATTGATTTTCATCATGAATTCTTTCCTCAAGATGGAGACCATACCAATCAAAAACTCATTCAAATCCTCTGGCGTGTCGGCCAAGATGACGATGTCATCAGCAAATCTCAGAGTTGAAATTATTTCTCCTTGATTCGTCACTCCTACTTTAAATTCTTCTCCAGATTCCTTCATTGCTTGTTCAATGTAAAGATTGAAGAGTATGGGTGATAAGTTGCAACCTTGCCTTACAGCTTTCTGAATACCAGCTGCTCTCTCATGTCCTTCAGCTCGAATAACTGCTGTCTGGTTTCTGTATAGATTGTAGATCACCCTCCTATCCCTGTACTCTATTCCAATCGTTTTCAAAATGTCAAACAATTTAGTCCAATCAACGTTATCAAAAGCCTTTTCTAAGTCTACAAATGCCATGAACGTTCTCTTATCTTTCCTTATTCTACCTTCCAATATCAGCCTAAGACTTAGTACAGCTTCCCTTTTCCCTTCACATTTCTCCTGAAACCAAACTGGTCTTAAACTAACACGTTTCTATCTGGCTTTCCATCCTCTTGTAAATTTTCCTAGACTGGATCTTCGAAGCATGAGTAATCAAGCTGATTGTACGGTAATCTTCACATCTATCACCTTCTACTTTCTTCGGTATAGGGATGATAACACTCTTCTTGAAATCAGAGGGTACCTCACCTGTCTCATAAATCCTACACATCAAGTGAAATAGCCTGATCAGACCATCATCACCTATGCAGCGTAGCAACTCAATCGGTATATTGTGCCCGTTTAGACCGGAGTCCGCACGACCACATATGCATTTTACCAATAATCAGTCAGCACGAGAATCAAAATATCCCGGAGCGCCAGATGGGTTAAAGCAAATCGCAAAAACGACATCAAATTTATAAAAATGCTTTGCTGATTTTTGGCTCAATGCAACAATAAGGATAGAAGGAGATTTAATTGGGTGAAACACATCTGGTAAAATTATCTCAGTTTATTTAAAGTTAAAATCTGACTGCAAGAATAATGCTCAAAGCAGCATCATCCACGTGTGGCGATCCACACTCTTATTTACACACAATATACAGAAATCTTCCAAACACATTTGACAATCTGTTTGAAAACACAAGTCCGATTGTTAGTCCTGTGGACTGTGTTCCAAAATTATTAACATTTTATTCCAGTGCAAAATGAATTGTCTATACTGGAAATAACGTAGATCACTGTTTGACTATTTACATGATATTAACACTCGTAGAATAAATGTTTATAGAATTTCTTAGACTTTCATTTGTTTTCCAGTTTTCAAAAATATATCGTTGAAACTATTATTATCATCGTAGCAACACAAATTATTAACACATATTAACAACATTTGAAAAGTATTTGACCATTGAGCATAGCATCGAAGAACTGTGCGAAGCACAACAACAATTAATTGTTCTTCTGACATTAAACATTCGAGAAGTGACTCGATTATGAACTTCAAGTTCCAAACAAAACATATGATTTCTGAATCATCAACTTGATCAATAAATGGTTGAACCATTCAACTATTCGATTTTCCACTTGGAATTATTATGAAAAAAATATTTATATTTATGGCCATTTCTAGCAACTTTCACAACTTGCAATTCTTCGACAGAATGCGGAAATTAGAATTGTAGTCTTATAATGAATTCATTTAGTTCATGGCACTAGGATTGAAAATATCCTTCAAATTATTCGTGGTTAAAGAATTATTTTAAATTGGCAGTGGCCCATTCTACTATTTGTGTAAGAACACAATATTATAACAACAACAACAACGGCAAAGGTCTTCCTCTGAAGAAGAATAAACTACTATCATGACAAATCCGGGTTCTAGCAAAATCACATTCTAAATGGAATTCGTAAACAAGGTTGAAATAAGAACTGATGGTTTCAAAGAAATAACCTTCGGGTTATTCATACGACGAAATGTGTGGCTCCAATACTCCAACTATAAACCTGAGCCATCGAACCTGCTATTTGATTGATGCTCGAAAAAACCTTCATTCCTGCGACTTAACATGCGCACCTGGGAATGGCATTTCAACTACTCTACACACACATAAATTATCTTCCCAAAATTTATACAATAAATCAAGCCTCTGCTTGTTATCAACACTGGAAGATTAATAAACTGACAAGTTTATTTTATTTTACCATTCAGTTCAACCCGTGAATTTACCATACTCATGAAAAGCTTCATTTCACTTTCGAAGTGTATTTACGTCATGATTTTATATAAATACAAGAATATCCTATTTGATACAAATATCAATTGCTTCCCGTTTCATGCCTCTCCGTGTTATGAAACATATACTTTGCTCATTGCAAATATCAACTGTTCAACCAGAACTGAAATGTTGGTTGAATGCGGGCTTGCGCTAACCACTCTCCTTCGGAAAATCTCCTGTTCCATACTAGAAATGTTTCAACTACTTCATAGGCTCTTTCTCAATACATATGATTATTATAAAATATAATATCCAAGAATTATTTAGAAAAATTATGAAAATTTTTATTATTATTATTAGTGGATTATTATTATTATTATTATTTCAAATATGTTGAATTATCATCTCATTATGTGAGAATCCACATGTTCGAACCTTCGAATATGGAAAAAATATCCATTCCTCAACAAAAATAAATTTAACTTTTACAGTTACATCGGCTGATTACCGTGATTTCCCAAAAATATGAAAAATTCAAATAAATGCTCAAAATACTCGGTCATCGATCCTAAACTGTTCTGAGTGCTGAAAATGCTCAGAATAAATCTAACAAGTCTTGCGTAAATCATTACAAGCTTTAAATATGACGAAAAAAATGTGTTGGTCATCTGCAGAAAAAATAGTTTGTTCCAATTAGCTAGGCATAAAATAATTCAAATGTGGCTTACATTTCTTGATGTTCTTGAAGTGTCGTAAACCTGGTCTATACCAGATTTATCCGTAGACATGCCCTAGCGGACAAGCACGTATAATCCTTGTATCGGCCGCCATTGTAGACCCACAAATCGTCTAGTCAGACATAGTGGTAGTATCTTTCGACGTTTTAATAAACTGTGGTTCCATTTTAATATGGGCTTCTAACAAAGCCATAACAGTTTGTTGAAAAGGGTCAGATCTAAGCGATCTCTTCTTAAATGTGTCAGTTGTAACTTAACTCACTGTAATCTCATCAGTACAAGAAAAACGTTGACAGTCTAAGCAGTTAACGGCTGTTCTGAAGATCGTTCCCTGGGCATGGTTTGTATATCACCATCTGCCATGCGCTAGACAACTTGCAGTTTCCCTTGCGTAGACTAATGAACGCCACCGTTATAGACTATTCTTCAATGTACTGACGGATTGAAGTGGTTAAATAGTTACAAAATATGAAAACTGACTTTAAATGGATCTAAACATCCAAGTATTAATTTACTATTGGACTGTGACAAATACTATTTTCTAGACCAAGTCTAGCATATGTCCTTTAGGAAATATAAATATTTCCACCAATGTCTGTAGAAATACAATCACCTCAGTGATTCTCCTCACCAGAAACTTACTAAGTTCCAACTCGTTTGCGCAGCACTTCTCGTGACTATCACGATTTGAAAAGTACTTCTTCGTAGACGTGGCAACCATGTGCCTTGGCTCAGCGTAGACGCAACTTGTTCGCCAAGTGCTTGTGATGAATTGAGCTAACTAAGCCTGCTCCAGCTTGCTTTTATACAAAAACGGTCAGGGTCACGCGTCATCGCCTGATATCTAGAAATCCTCATATCTCTTGAATCCCTGGTCCGATTTACTTGATACTAATTGCATTCTCTTTTATTTGGCCGTGCCAGTAATCTGATCCCAGTCTCAAGTCTCTGCTCCATAGTTAACTATTTAATCAATAAATAGTCTCCACCTCTGCGGTTACTCGCTACGTCATTTACCATCCAACTATCGGTAATTTCCTTCGAATGGCTTCGAGAAGCAATGTAGCGCGATATTCAAATATCTGAACTTTCAAACGCTGCTACAGCCTTTCCCTTGATATCTAGGTGTCTGAAACTTGGAATACCCATTCCTAGAGTTGGGCACATCCACCCCACACCTAGCAAAAAATAAAAATTGAAAAAGTTTTATTTTTCCTATCTACACATTAAATTATCTGGTTCTTGAATAATAGATCTTCAAATTCGAAGCATTATAAGTTCCCACGATGTTACCAGTTCGTGTATTAGCTACTTCATAGCTTCCATTATTGTTTACTTCCACAATATTCAAACTCTTTAATTTTACCATTCCCCCGGGATTGTTGTGTTCCCGATGGACCTGGATCATTGGGCCTCTGCTCCACAAATTGTAAGTTATCTTGGTGTCTTGCTTCCAAGTTTTTCCTCGTGTCCTTGTTAAACTCTTCATTGGACTGACGAGTATCTACATTCCCTCTGTTATTATAGTTATTACCATAGGATCTTCTTTCCTGGTACCTTCCTTGAGTATCTCGTGGTCTTCTCCATCGAGTGTTGTATCGATTACCACCATCTGGTCTTGCATATGGTTTGTAACTGTATCTGTTACGGTATTGGTTCCATCCTCTCGTATTGGAATCTTCCCTCGGCGATTTCTCTTCTCGCTCCTCTCGAATCTCTCGAGGTGTCTGAGAATAACTGTCAGCCATAACAGCATACACAGCGTTATTACTCTTTACTCCCTTCTGATGGAAGAATTGAGCGTTTGTATGATCCAGCTTCTGCAATACTTCATCAAACTGTTCCATATTGTAGATGTCAGCAGCGATGAAAGTCCTCTGGACGTCTGCTGGAAATTGTCGTATCAAAGCAGTAATCAACTCGTTATCTGGCATTGGCGGATCTAAATGTTGGAGTTTAGACAGCTGTCCAGAAAAGTATGTAGAGTATCGAGTAGGTTGTGACGTCGAGAATCTCTTCGAATACAACTCTGCTCTAACTTGCTGTTGGGTTTCAGGGGACCAAAACTTCTTCAATAACCCACGAGAAAACTCTTCAAAAGTATTTAGAGTGGATCTAAATGCTCTAAACCACAAAAGTGCGGGACCTTCCAAGAACTTCCCTATTACCCTGATCTGTCTTTCTTTAGGGATCTTAGAATCTTTCAGGTAATCACCTGCTTCTCTCAGAAATTCCACGGGTGTTACAGAATCTCGCCCTGAAAATTTAGAAGGCTTATCTTCTATATTCTTAAATACAGTTATGGGGTTGGATTGAAATACTGTCCTGACCTCATCCTGTCTATCAGTCTCTCTAGCTCCTCCTAGATTTATCTGTATCTGTTCCTTTCCTTTTACATTCGGCATCTTCAACAGATGATCAGACTGTTTCTCATCCTTTATTTGAGTTTTCATAGCCTCAAGTTCCTTCTGGTTTTCTTCTGCCATCTTCTTGATTGCTTCAGTCTCCTTACAATTGTCTTTAACCTCAATGGATATCTGGTTCATAACAGCCTCATGACTTTTCAATGACCCTGTCATATCTGATATGTCCTTCTGAGTTGCTTGAATATCCTTGGCAATTACTTCAATGTGGGATGACAAAGATTCCCTAATCTCCTTGATTCCCTCTTGATTCTCCAACTTGAGTGTGTCTTTGATTTCATTGACAACTGTGGTTTTAATCTCAGTTTGCAATTCATGAATCACTCCTTCTCTTATTTCTCCCATGACAAGTTCCTTGAATTGTTCCGTTAAACGCTGAACAACTAGAATTCCCATCTCGTTACTCTCCTTCTTCACTCTGACTTCCAGGTTGACCATGTCTTCACCAACTTTCCTAAGACCATGTTCTATCCTATCAGCTAAGCTTTGGGATCGAAGATCGGCATCGCGAAATTTATCGTCCATTAAACTTGCGTTAGTAGCTAATGAAGTTTCGAGCTCATGTGTTTTGTCGCATAATTTATTCATTTTGCTTTCAAGTGTCATTTTCAAAATTTCAGAATTCTCTTTAAATTTACTTTCCATTGAATTAAATTTACTGTTTAAATTTTCCTTTAAGTTATCTTTTAACCTGCTTTCTAACAAGTCGGAATTTTCTTTGAGTTTATCCTCTAAACTTTCTTTTAAGTTACCTTTTAAAGAATCAGAACTTTCTCTAAGTTTATTTTCCAAAGAATCAGAATTTTCTTTAAGTTTACTTTCCAAAGAATCAGAATTTTCTTTAAGTTTATCCTCCAAATTTTCTTTAAGTTTATTTTCTAAAGACTCAGAATTTTCTTTAAGTTTATCATTCAAATTTTCTTTAAGTTTATTTTCTAAAGAATCAGAATTTTCTTTAAGTTTCTTTTCTAAAGCCTCAGTATTTTCTTTCATAATGGCTGCTACACGCAGTCCAGCCTGTTTTGAACTCTCCTCCAAACTCCTCATCATCCTCATCATTTCTTCCATAATTTCAATTAATATTCAAAACTTAGGGGTATACAACAGTGGCAAACACAAGCTTATAACTAGAACAAGAAATATGAATAGCTAATTGGAACACTATAATAAAATGAGATTTGTCCTAATATCGACGTGATGGAAAAACAAAATTCTTTACTTTTACGAATTACATTTACCATAATATCACAAGAAAAATATGCAAGTTCTCAAATATCCTCCACCTGGATTCTAATAATGTGTATCTCCAGTCATCGAACGTTTACTACTGAATTTACTTGACGCCCTAATGGTTAAGCCATTATCAAAATAATCAAACCCATTCTAATTATTAACCAGTTAAATTTTTAATTTTCCCACTAATTGGGTTTCCTACTAATTTATTCATCCAAACCAGACATCTCTCAACTCCCAAAATATTTCTATAAAAATTATCACAATTTCAAATCGGCATGCGATTGACCATGTCTAAATCGGGACCCACGTTCGAAGCCATTTCTCTCTCTATCTTATTTTATGTGCCCGTTTAGACCGGAGTCCGCACGACCACATATGCATTTTACCAATAATCAGTCAGCACGAGAATCAAAATATCCCGGAGCGCCAGATGGGTTAAAGCAAATCGCAAAAACGACATCAAATTTATAAAAATGCTTTGCTGATTTTTGGCTCAATGCAACAATAAGGATAGAAGGAGATTTAATTGGGTGAAACACATCTGGTAAAATTATCTCAGTTTATTTAAAGTTAAAATCTGACTGCAAGAATAATGCTCAAAGCAGCATCATCCACGTGTGGCGATCCACACTCTTATTTACACACAATATACAGAAATCTTCCAAACACATTTGACAATCTGTTTGAAAACACAAGTCCGATTGTTAGTCCTGTGGACTGTGTTCCAAAATTATTAACATTTTATTCCAGTGCAAAATGAATTGTCTATACTGGAAATAACGTAGATCACTGTTTGACTATTTACATGATATTAACACTCGTAGAATAAATGTTTATAGAATTTCTTAGACTTTCATTTGTTTTCCAGTTTTCAAAAATATATCGTTGAAACTATTATTATCATCGTAGCAACACAAATTATTAACACATATTAACAACATTTGAAAAGTATTTGACCATTGAGCATAGCATCGAAGAACTGTGCGAAGCACAACAACAATTAATTGTTCTTCTGACATTAAACATTCGAGAAGTGACTCGATTATGAACTTCAAGTTCCAAACAAAACATATGATTTCTGAATCATCAACTTGATCAATAAATGGTTGAACCATTCAACTATTCGATTTTCCACTTGGAATTATTATGAAAAAAATATTTATATTTATGGCCATTTCTAGCAACTTTCACAACTTGCAATTCTTCGACAGAATGCGGAAATTAGAATTGTAGTCTTATAATGAATTCATTTAGTTCATGGCACTAGGATTGAAAATATCCTTCAAATTATTCGTGGTTAAAGAATTATTTTAAATTGGCAGTGGCCCATTCTACTATTTGTGTAAGAACACAATATTATAACAACAACAACAACGGCAAAGGTCTTCCTCTGAAGAAGAATAAACTACTATCATGACAAATCCGGGTTCTAGCAAAATCACATTCTAAATGGAATTCGTAAACAAGGTTGAAATAAGAACTGATGGTTTCAAAGAAATAACCTTCGGGTTATTCATACGACGAAATGTGTGGCTCCAATACTCCAACTATAAACCTGAGCCATCGAACCTGCTATTTGATTGATGCTCGAAAAAACCTTCATTCCTGCGACTTAACATGCGCACCTGGGAATGGCATTTCAACTACTCTACACACACATAAATTATCTTCCCAAAATTTATACAATAAATCAAGCCTCTGCTTGTTATCAACACTGGAAGATTAATAAACTGACAAGTTTATTTTATTTTACCATTCAGTTCAACCCGTGAATTTACCATACTCATGAAAAGCTTCATTTCACTTTCGAAGTGTATTTACGTCATGATTTTATATAAATACAAGAATATCCTATTTGATACAAATATCAATTGCTTCCCGTTTCATGCCTCTCCGTGTTATGAAACATATACTTTGCTCATTGCAAATATCAACTGTTCAACCAGAACTGAAATGTTGGTTGAATGCGGGCTTGCGCTAACCACTCTCCTTCGGAAAATCTCCTGTTCCATACTAGAAATGTTTCAACTACTTCATAGGCTCTTTCTCAATACATATGATTATTATAAAATATAATATCCAAGAATTATTTAGAAAAATTATGAAAATTTTTATTATTATTATTAGTGGATTATTATTATTATTATTATTTCAAATATGTTGAATTATCATCTCATTATGTGAGAATCCACATGTTCGAACCTTCGAATATGGAAAAAATATCCATTCCTCAACAAAAATAAATTTAACTTTTACAGTTACATCGGCTGATTACCGTGATTTCCCAAAAATATGAAAAATTCAAATAAATGCTCAAAATACTCGGTCATCGATCCTAAACTGTTCTGAGTGCTGAAAATGCTCAGAATAAATCTAACAAGTCTTGCGTAAATCATTACAAGCTTTAAATATGACGAAAAAAATGTGTTGGTCATCTGCAGAAAAAATAGTTTGTTCCAATTAGCTAGGCATAAAATAATTCAAATGTGGCTTACATTTCTTGATGTTCTTGAAGTGTCGTAAACCTGGTCTATACCAGATTTATCCGTAGACATGCCCTAGCGGACAAGCACGTATAATCCTTGTATCGGCCGCCATTGTAGACCCACAAATCGTCTAGTCAGACATAGTGGTAGTATCTTTCGACGTTTTAATAAACTGTGGTTCCATTTTAATATGGGCTTCTAACAAAGCCATAACAGTTTGTTGAAAAGGGTCAGATCTAAGCGATCTCTTCTTAAATGTGTCAGTTGTAACTTAACTCACTGTAATCTCATCAGTACAAGAAAAACGTTGACAGTCTAAGCAGTTAACGGCTGTTCTGAAGATCGTTCCCTGGGCATGGTTTGTATATCACCATCTGCCATGCGCTAGACAACTTGCAGTTTCCCTTGCGTAGACTAATGAACGCCACCGTTATAGACTATTCTTCAATGTACTGACGGATTGAAGTGGTTAAATAGTTACAAAATATGAAAACTGACTTTAAATGGATCTAAACATCCAAGTATTAATTTACTATTGGACTGTGACAAATACTATTTTCTAGACCAAGTCTAGCATATGTCCTTTAGGAAATATAAATATTTCCACCAATGTCTGTAGAAATACAATCACCTCAGTGATTCTCCTCACCAGAAACTTACTAAGTTCCAACTCGTTTGCGCAGCACTTCTCGTGACTATCACGATTTGAAAAGTACTTCTTCGTAGACGTGGCAACCATGTGCCTTGGCTCAGCGTAGACGCAACTTGTTCGCCAAGTGCTTGTGATGAATTGAGCTAACTAAGCCTGCTCCAGCTTGCTTTTATACAAAAACGGTCAGGGTCACGCGTCATCGCCTGATATCTAGAAATCCTCATATCTCTTGAATCCCTGGTCCGATTTACTTGATACTAATTGCATTCTCTTTTATTTGGCCGTGCCAGTAATCTGATCCCAGTCTCAAGTCTCTGCTCCATAGTTAACTATTTAATCAATAAATAGTCTCCACCTCTGCGGTTACTCGCTACGTCATTTACCATCCAACTATCGGTAATTTCCTTCGAATGGCTTCGAGAAGCAATGTAGCGCGATATTCAAATATCTGAACTTTCAAACGCTGCTACAGCCTTTCCCTTGATATCTAGGTGTCTGAAACTTGGAATACCCATTCCTAGAGTTGGGCACAATATCATCTATGCCTGGTGCTTTGTTCCTGCTTAAGTCTTCCAATGCTCTGTCAAATTCTGATCTCAGTATTAAATCTCCTTTCGCATCCTCATCAATTTCCTCTTCCCCTTCCATTACATGATTCTCAATCTCCTTTCCCTTACACGAACACTCTATGTAAGCTTTCCATCTCTCAACGTTTACTACCCTATCTGTTAGAAGTCCTTAATATTACAGCACTTAGCCTTCTTTTCCCCCAAAGTATTCTTATTCCTTCGATAAGCTGTGTCTACTTTTCCTAATTTCAGACAATTTTTATATCTGCACATTTCTCTTTCAACCATTCTTCTTTCGCTTCCTTGCACTTCTTGTTAACCTCATTTCTCAGACGTCTGTGTTCTGTTTTCCCCTTTTCATCTCTTACATTCTTGTGTTTCCGCCTTGCATCCATTAATTCTAGTATATCCTGAGTGATCCACGGGTTTCTACCTATTCTTTCTTTCCTACCAATATTTTCTTCTACGTATTTTGTTATTTCACTCTTCAAAAGTGCCCATTCGTCTGCAATTGTAGTTTGTTTAGGGTTTTTCATTAGTCCTTCCTTTATGCTCTTCTTGAATCTTTCGTACACATCCATCTCTTTCAATCTGTCTATTGCCCATCTTTTTGGCCTTTGACTTTTCTTCATTTTCTTCAACTTTAATCTGCATTTTATAACAGCCAGATTATAGTCAGAGTTTTTGTCAGCACCGGGATATGTTTTACAATCAAAAATTTGGTTTCGAATTCGCTGCTTGACCATAATGAAGTGGATTTGGTAACGCCCTGTATCTTTTGGTCGCATCCATGTGTATATTCTTCTATTGTGGTTATTGAATAAGGTGTTAGCTATGACCAACTCATGTTCGGTGCAGAATTCCATCAGCCTGCTTCCTCGATCATTCCTTTCACCTAATCCGAAATCTCCTACTATCTTCCCTTCTCTTCGTTTTCCTACCACAGCATTCCATTCTCCCATTATTATAACATTTTCATCACCCTTGACATACCTCAGAATTTTATCTGTATCTTCGTAAACCATTTCAACATCCTCATCATCAGCTTGACTGGTAGGCATATAGACTTGTACCACTGTGGTGCACGTAGGTTTAGTATTGATTTTTGCTACAATAATCCGTTCACTATATTGCTCATAATATTCCACCCGCTGTCCAAGTTTCCTACTTAATATGATACCTTCCCCCGCATAGCCGTTGTTTGATTTAGTGCTAATGACCCTATAGTCTCCTGACCAAAAGTCCTGTTCTTCCTGCTAGCGCATTTCACTAATCCCAACCAAATCAAACCTCAACCTATCCATTTCCATTTCTAAGTTTTGTAACCTTCCACTGCCTAACAGACTTCTAACCTTCCACGCTCCGATCCGTAGGATATCAGATTTCTTCTTTGTCACTTCTGTGATGTTAACCCCCTCTCGAGTAGTGCCCACCTGAAGATCCGAACGGGGGACTAGTTTACCTCAGATTGGAATTATGCATAGAGGGGTGGATGTCGTCGGGAATAGCATTACGGCTGTAGTTTCCCGTTGCTTTCAGCCGTGCAGTAGAACGCAGTGTAGCCATTCGTTAGCTAATGTTATGAATATCCTTACAGTCTATAAGACAAGTAAATAATTGATTTATTCTGAAAGGCTGATACTCCCCTTCAGAATAAAATAATAGAGCAATTCTACTAACAAAAATACTAATCTTCTACTAACAACCAAATACTAAAATTCTACTGACAAAAAAATACTAAAGTTCTGCCACCAATTTTATCTATTTCTTCGTAGACATTTTCAAACTTTTCCCAATGAATTACAGTTTATGTGATAAACAATGTAACTGTCACCAGTCACACTCACATGGACCCTCACACACCACAGTCTAGTGAAACAAAGAACTATATCTAATAAACAACGTAACTGTCACCAGACACACTCACATGGACCCTCACACACCACAGTCTAGTGAATTTATACATTGATATGTGGATGATTTAATATAGTACAGTCCTTATCATCTGGTACGTACTTATATAGTTAAGTTTTCGTAAATTGCAGATGGTAATCTACGCATGTCCATTCTCGAGAAATGAATTCCCGTAATTCGTTACGAAGTGATCCGATAACTCAAAAACCTAGTACGAAAGCCCAATAACACAAATAACCCCTGGCACTACAGCCCATGAAAGGCCTAGGCCTACCAAGCGACCGCTGCCCATTCAATTGGCCTGCAGATATTGGGGTGACACGTGATCAGCGCATCGGGTCCCCTCGGCCGTCAATCTTTATTTTCGTGATCGGGGCGCTGCGTCACTGTCAGACAGCTAGTGAAACAATGAACTATATCTAATAAACAATGTAAAGGTCACCAGAGACACACACATGGACCCTCGCAAGGCTGAGTGAACCCCGTTCCAGCCCTCACGTCAGTTTCTAAAATCCCTGACGGAGCCGGGAATCAAACCCGGGGCCTCCGGTTGAGAGGCCGGCGTGCTATCCCAGCACCACGGGGCCGGCTTACGAAAGCCCAATGTTAAGAGTGAAATATTCTTGCTCTTGTCAAGTGTATTTCTCGTGAAATATACAACTTTAAGTTGGTGGAATTTAGTATTACAAGTTTCAGAAATCCATTCCTTCATTTAGAGTGCATTATGAATAAAACCTTACGTGTGAGTGTGAGCTGCCAGCAGCAATAAAGCAGGCACCAACAGCACGGCGTAAACTGGACCTCTCTGGAAAAAGTAAAGGGGCACACATTAGAAGCACATAGCGGGACAAAGCAGGCACCAACCGCACGGTGAAAATTAGACCGCTCTGGAAAAAGCAAAAGGGCACACATTAGAAGCACATAGCGGGACAAATCACCGAAGAAATTTCAAAATATCCTTTTAGGCCTGATAGTGAATAGGAAAGCCGTAATATGGTGAGAAAAGTGTCTGCTGGGTGGAACTCAGATCTCCCCTAGCCTTGAGGCTAGTTGGATCTTCCGAAAGCACCGCCGTAAGTAGAACCCACAAACAAACAGAAAAAAGGCAGCACTTACTGGCAATGTGAGAATGAGGTAGTACAACAGTAGCAGTGTTTAGCACCTCAATAGCTTTCATTTCGCTGGCACCATGTTAAAATAATGTTTTCAGGTGAACAGTTTGATATTGTGAATTTGTCTTGATTTACATTTTGAGGGGTCGTATGAGTTGAACTATATGATTTAAATATTCAATACTTTAAACACCAGTGATGAAGAGGCAAATATATGCTTTCCAAATGTCAAATTATAGGGCTAAATGAAGACTCATTGAGTTGTTGAAAGAGACAAGCACTACTGGACTTAATGACAAACCCAGTTCTTATCTGTTTGACGATTGTTGAATGTGCTTTCAATCCGCCGATTGCTCGCACGCTAAGTTTCGTGTGAAATACTGTGCCCGATCTGACCTGTGTCGATAAGAACTGACGTCACACCACATGTTCTGTCACGTGTGGATACGTGAACAGTAAGGCCCGGAAGTTCATACACTATTAAATGAATAAATATGCATGAGAAAATGCGCTAATGATTAGTCAAATATGCATCACGTTTCAAAACATATGCACTATGAAATAACTACGGCAATTACGATCACTCCGTATTCTTTAGCGTTTCCATTCTGAATATAAAAAGTATGGACAGACGGACGTAACTAAACCTCTTTTAAAAATATCACAACCAAGAAACAGTTCTAAATAGTAGGAAATGTTAGGTTATGGAACTTCAAGCGGTGTTCACCGTCGATAATTATTTTATTATGTCAATTTTTAAGTTAACTGATACACAATTTTAATAGCCATTTAATTTTTTTAAAATGAAAATAATTTACATAGTAAATGCTGAATAAAAATAGTTTATCTTGACTTGCAGAAAGGATGAAAAGTACTGGGTATTAAAATAATTTCAGTATTATTCTGTGATGGACTCTGTGAGTCCGAATCGTAATATACTATTTTGAGTCCCCCAGGGGCTCACATCTAGTGGGTCGTGGGTTGGCGACCACGGGACCCCAGCTGAGTCCGGCATTGCTTCCACTTACTTGTGCCGGGCTCTTCTCTGTCTTCTATCCTGTCGACCTCTCTTGGTCAACTCTTGTTCTTTTCCGACCCCGACGGTATTAGGGTATCCGAGGCCTAGGGAGTCTCCTCCTTTCCCGCCTTAATTGGCCCTTGTCTCATCTTTCCTGATACCCTCCTTCTGGGAGGGGTCAGCCTTCTTTTTCTTTTCATGTTATCTCCTGCCTTCTGCTCAAGGCCCTCAAGGAGGCCGGGTGTATGTAGCCCCACCACTTCTTGTGCACTCTAGATAATGCTACACCCTCAGGGGCTCACGGCTGGTGAGTTCGGGAGTTGGCGACCCCGAGGGATTCCTGAGCTGGGTCCGTATTCCCCTTTTGTCCCTTACCTTTGGGGCGGACCCTCTCCTCTTTCACTTTCCTATCTGCCTTTCAAGGCTCTCCTTCCTTCCAAGTCCCTTAATCCGCATTCTTCGAGGGTTGAGGGCAATTGTTTTCCTCCTGTCCTTTATTTGCCTTATTCTCCTTTAGTTTTCCATTTCTTCTTCTAGTATTTAGGTTAGTAGTTGGTTTAGTTTTAAGTTTGCATTTCATTTTCATCTTCACGATCACCCAAACCATCAGGGGCCGATAACCTAGATGTTAGGCCCCTTAAAACAACAATTATCATCGTCATCATACTATTTTAAGAATATGAAGTAACAAAAAGCGCTTCAAAACAACAGGAAATTAGACTATGCGCCCTTCTCAAGCAAAGATATGCGCTTAAACAGGCAAAGAAGACAAATACGTTGCATTGTGCCAAAATAACCAAAATATGCAAAAATATGATTTTTCATGAACTTCCGGGCCTTAGTAATCAGTAAGCGAGACCTTGCAACATCACCTGACAACAGCCCGCATTTTATAAATACAACCAATTAGTAGATGGGATTCATAACACGTTACATCGAAATTTCTGGAAACCAAAGGACAAATCAACAAATAATAGCTAATTACCATATTTCCTAACAAGGAAAACGCTTCAAAGAAGTAAGCACGATGTTGAGTGAATTTTATATTAAAGCCAGTTATCACAGAAGAAGTGCGAGAGCTAAACTTCCTTATCTGCTCTCCAATGGGAGGCAGGATCGAAGGGACGACCACCTCGAGAAGCACTAAGCAGCGTTACATCGTGAATTTCTAATACGATCGCTATAAGAAGTGCTTATTAGTCGAGAAGGAAGCGTTGCGCAGCCGGCGGGCCCTGATAGTAGGCTACACGCCGCGCTCATGTTACACAGACGCGAGCCGAGTTTATCGTTTCGTTACCTGACCACTCCGCATTGTTCAACATTTCAGGTGACTGAACATTCAAGAACAATTTATAATAATTTCAAAAACGTCGTAAATAAAGCAGTGCATTGTGAAATTGTAGAGCGCTATTGGAAGATAATAATACGGCAATGAAATGAAAATCCACAGCCTGCTTCCAGTCTCCGACCGGGTCAGGAATGGAATGAATGAAGCCCCCATCTAGCGGCGAGGATATGAACTGTGCCGGCTGCCGAGGCCTGACGCACTCCTCTGGGGGCAATGATTAAATGAATGACAGATGAAATGAAATGATAGTGGAGAGTGTTGCTGGAATGAAATTTTGACAGGGAAAACCGGAGTACCCGGAGAAAAACCTGTCTGCCTCCGTTTTGTCCAGCACAGATCTCACATGGAGTGACCGGGATTTGAACCACGGACCCAGTGGTGAGAGGCCGGCGTGCTGCCGCCTAAGCCACGGAGGCTCTAATAATAATAATGATGATGCTAATTGTTCTTTTAAGGGGCCTAACATCTAGGTTATCGGCCCCTAATGGTTTGGGTGATGAGATAAGAATGAAAACTATAACTAATACTAACTACAGACTTACATACTAGAAGAAGAATTGGTAAAGAAATAAAGGATAAGGCAAATAAAGGACAGGAAGAAAAGAAATGCCTCAACCCTCGAAGAATGAGGATTGAGGGACTTGGAAGGAAGGAGAGCCATGAAAGGCAGATAGGAAAGGGGGAAAGAGGAGAGGGCCCGCCCCGAAGTCAGTGGAGGAAGGGGAGAAAACGGACCCAGCTCAGGAATCCCCCGGGATCGCCAACTCCCGAACTTACCAGCCGTGAGCCCCTGAGGGTGTAGGAATATCCAGGGTGCACCAGAATTGATTGGGCTACATACAGCCTGCCTCCTTTAGGGCCTTGACCAGAAGGCAGGAGATAACATGAAAATAAAAAGAAGGCTGACCCCTCGCAGAAGGAGGGTATCAGGAATGATGAGACAAGGGCCAATTAAGGCGGGAAAGGAAGAGACTCCCTAGGCCTTGGATACCCTAGTTGGAAGAGAACAAGAGTTGACCAAGAGAGGTCGACAGGAAAGAAGACGAAGAGGAACCCGGCACAAGTAAGTGGAAGCAATGCTGGACTCAGCTGGGGGTCCCGTGGTTGCCAACCCACGTCCCGCTAGATGTGAGTCCCTGTGGCGGTGGCTATTGGAAGAGAACTTTTATTCTTTTGCGTGGCGAGAACTGAAAAGGCATTTACGATTGAGAGCATTACACTGCGCCAGGGCATTGTATAATCACACTACCGTCGCCAGAAAATTAATGCTATTGAACATTTGGACACGAAGGAAGATTGGAACTTCAAGACCTAGGAACGGCGATCTTGCTAAGAAGATGGGAATTCAACGTCACAGAAGGGGAGGACTCGTGGAGATTCTGTAAACCAGCCATGGACATAACTATTTCTGGGGCATTTTATTTTATTGGAATTCGCACCCAACAGTGGCATATGAACAATTTGGTATTAAGGGTGAACGTTTCCACAATGAGGAATTTCTAAACGAGCCGTGGGAGAGAATTTAATGCGAATACGAATTATATCACCACCATGAACTGTTAAAGGAATGGGTAGGGGTTAAGATGGCGAAACGGACGCCGATTCTACAAGAACCGTCAACACAGAGGTTTGGACAACGAGGAAGATTGGAACTTCAAGACCTAGGAAAGGCGATCTAGCAAAAAGATGGCAATTCAACGTCACAGAAGAGGAGGACTCGTGGACATTCTGGAAATCTGCCATGGAACCAGCTGATCCCTTTAATGACAGTAAAAGGTAGATGGAGCATTTTGATTATCCTGTTTATGCAACGTATTCATGACCGATACTAATTGAAATGATTCTCCATAGAGCATCTAATTAAATAATCAGGATTAGGATTTACTTATTAAGATTAGGAATCGTTTCGCACACAGTAGGATGTTTTGTGAAAAAATAAGATTCTTTGCAAATGAATTTCTGCATTACGGTTGATTGAGTGATTAATTGCATTGACACATGAGTGTAGGTATTTTTCTAGGTAATTTAATGCGGATGTTAAATACAGAGAATATTTCCACGTATTGCACACAGTCTAGCATGTTTATGGATTTCAAAAATAATGTAGTGGATATTATCGAGATCGATTAGCATACATTTAATAATCATGCTGAATAGTAGATAACTTCTGTGATTTTGTGTGTGAAATGCGACACATGATTGAGAGTTTCTGATTGTTTATTTTTTATTTTCACGGCTACACTTAGAGCTTAAGAGCTCCTTTACAGAGGAAGATTAATGAGCTTTAGTTGGAAGTTGTAACCGGGTAAAAATATATCATTAATTAAGAATAGCGTTGGCTGATACTTTGATACATTATATTTGGAGCGGATTTAAGTAACTTTAGTTAGTTAGTTAGTTAGTTAGTTAGGGGCAGAACTACGAGGTCATCCTGCCCCTTAAGTAACTTTCTCCACAACTGAGGTTGATGTAAGGTAGAAATGGTATGTGAAATGTGTGTAAAATGATATTGAATTGTATTACCTCATTTGACGGAAGTTCCATTGCCATTAATCAAATCGCAGTAGTGGAAATTAGATGTTGGATGAAGCAGATAAGCAGAAAGAATGATGAGCGATTGCATTATCATGATATTCAAGTGTTCATCTCGGGATATTTTACATAATATGAATAAAATTTTAATTAAAAAAAGAGAAACGTTTTAAGTTGGTAGACGACAGATTTTATAAAATCATTGGATAATTTTGATAAACTATGACACGATGATTTTGGCGAATTATGATAAAGATATCAAGGTAAATTAAGATATATACCGTTTATATATATTACCCGAGAGCCACCTATGACCATAATATATTTTTGGAATACGTATTTTATTCTTGGAATTAATATAGCAAATATTAATAAATCGCTTAAAAATAGGACACTGTTAATTAAATTCCAGCCAAAGGAATAAAATTGTGATATTTTTGAATACAGCAATCAATAATAGATTGGATAACGAACTCATATTATGATTGATTGAGCCGATCAGAAGATATCTGATGTATTAGCGAGAACTATGGAGCGGTTACCAATGTAAGCCCCATGACGTCAATGCCCCGCTAGCGTATTTAGGTGGAAGCAGGAACGATAGATATTCACTCACAAACTATATAGCCTTCAAGGCGAGACCTACAACGCTCACGCTGTACGAGGTGAGACAGCGCTCGCTCGGTACAAGTTGCACAACGCGCAAAACGTGGACGCAGTTATACTCTTCAAAACTTTCATACAAGTGGAAATAATTCTACAAACATAGTCTAAAATTTTGAAAGCACAATACTTCGAGTTTTATAAGTATTGGAATGTCATCATCGTTACAACGATATAAGTTTGCATAACAGCGAAAATTCGAAGTACGGTAGTGAGAACTATAAGTTCTACAACAAATTTTCTTCATAAGCGATCACTAGTCACCACAGTGACATGCTTATAAGCTACAGAACAACAATATCCACAAATCCACAGCACGTAATAATTTATACAACTGGTAACATGTGCTTTACCATGGAAGAGTAAAAGGACGTGGATTGGCGGATGAGAGGATGAACTTAGCAGCAGTAACCACCTGAAGACAACCCTGAGAGTTGTCAGAGGGGATCTGTTTGCCCAGCTATGTTGATAGAAGACCCTGGACAACCCTAACGAAGAATCATCATCCAGGATGATGGGACTGGAAACGGAAGGAGAGTCGAACCTGTCAGCCGGAGTATGTTGGAGAAAACAACTTGAGAAAATGGTAATACTTCTTGGTTCACCAAGAACCATAGGCCACGGGATGCTCCTGCCGCAGCTGATTTAATGAAGATCTGACACAAAACTTGCATTGTGTAGTAGATATAGAGGGCGCCAGGGAATGTTCTCCGCAGTGCCTAACTGCTGCTGCGAGAGATAGCATCATCAGTTTGTAGGCTGCACGGTGTCCTTGACAGTGTAGCCATACAGTGAAGGTCACACGTGTGGGCTAGTTTGTCAAAATCGTCAGTGTGTATTGCAGTAAGCGAGGATTCATATATTGGAAGAGTACAACTGTATACAGGTGGTAATGTTTACTACTGAAGAGAGCGTTTTTGGTGGAATACGTTTTTCGCGAAAGCGATCGGTTTACAGAAAAAGTAAAACATAAATTCCAGAAGCGGTTTCCTAATTCAAAGTGTCCAAACTGGGATACTGTTCTTGTTAAGGTCTGTCTTCGAACACAAGGACAACACTTCCAGCATCTGTTATGAATGGCTGTGGAGAATACAACGTTTGCTGTTTGTTTTGATCCAAGTGGCAGCCGTGCTGCCAACGTAACTGCTGATGCTACCTCTGGCAGCTGTACGTAGACACTGCGGAGAACATTCCCTGGCGCCCTGTAGTATTGAGAAAATGTCATGTAGTCAGTGCAGTCAAAACTTGTTGCATTATTTCGTGACCACTATTTTGCTGCGTGTGAGAATCTGATAACACGTAACGCACTTCACCATAAGGAAGTTACACTTCGCCGTAAGGAAGTTGGAAGGAGGAGAATAGGCCATGATTTTTAATGTTTTCGCAGACTTTATGTCTGGCGCTTCGTATCTATTATCTAATAGATGGTTAGAATGAGCTATTTTTCGCCTAATGTCATCATATAGTAGATGGCACATTTTCAATTTGTGTTTTTTTTTTTAACGAAGCTACTGAGGTATGGGTGGTGCTTAGTAATGACATTCAGGGCACAGTCAGTGCCTGTGGATGCTGTGAAAGGTTCTACTCATAGGATTAGTACTGCTATACTGACACAGTGAGGAAAGCAATGGCAAACTACCTCACTCCTCTTCTTGCCTAGTACGCCTTGGTTTTTGTGGGTATCTACCCACATAACCTAAGTGCTTTTTGAGGATCCAACCAGCCTTCGGGCTGACTACCTAACAGACAGACAGAACGACCGCTTGTCGTAAATCAGCATTTGTCGAAACAAACAGCTTGTTTTGCATTTTATTTGACATGAGTTAAACAATTAAATGGTTATTTGTTTATAACAAAATAAATGGTTAAAATAGAAATAAGGTAATTGTTGCCAGGATCGTGAAGGAATTGTGTAACACTGTAAATAAATAATAATAGTAATTTATGGATGATGATGATGATGATCGTGTGGCCTCCGGAGAGGCCGAGTGCAGGTCTTTCTAGTTGACGCCCGTGGGCGACCTGTGCTTTTTAATGAGAATGAAGTGATGATGAAGACGTCACATACACCCAGTCCCCGAGCCACGGGAATTAACCCCAGGAGATTAAAATCCCTGATGGCTCGGCCGAGAATCGAACCCGAGGCACTTCAGTCAAAGCCTAGCGTGCTAACCATTTAGCCACGGAGCCGGACAATTTATGGATGAAAATAGGAGTTTGTTTGAGCTCACAATGGTGTTAAAATTCTTGAAGATTAATTGTAAAAGACGTCAAGAATATTATTTGCCTTGAGTCTTCGGGAGGGGTGGAAATCTCTGATCCCTGAATTGAGTTGTGTAGTGAGGTAGTTGTTTTCCAAGAATATTTTTTCCGGAATGTGCGCGATGATTATACAGTGAGCATAAATGATGAGAATTATATATAATAAATAAATAATAATAAGCCTCCGTGGCTCAGGCGGCAGCACGCCGGCCTCTCACCGCTGGGTCCGTGGTTCAAATCCCGGTCACTCCATGTGAGATCTGTGCTGGACAAAACGGAGGCAGACAGGTTTTTCTCCGGGTACTCCGGTTTTCCCTGTCAAAATTTCATTCCAGCAACACTCTCCACTATAATTTCATTTCGACTGTCATTCCTGTAATCATTGCCCCCAGAGGAGTGCGTCAGGCCTCGGCAGCCGGCACAGTTCATATCCTCGCCGCAAGATGGGGGCTTCATTCATTCCATTCCTGACCCGGTCGGAGACTGGAAGCAGGCTGTGGATTTTCAAATAAATAATAATAAATTACAGTAAATATTATAATAGATGAAGCCTCCGTGGCTTAGGCGGCAGCACGCCGGCCTCTCACCGCTGGATCCGTGGTTCAAATCCCGGTCACTCCATGTGAGATCTGTGCTGGACAAAACGGAGGCAGACAGGTTTTTCTCCGGGTACTCCGGTTTTCCCTGTCAAAATTTCATTCCAGCAACACTCTCCACTATCATTTCATTTCATCTGTCATTCATTTAATCATTGTCCCAGAGGAGTGCGTCAGGCCTCGGCAGCCGGCACATTTCATATCCTCGCCGCTAGATGGGGGCTTCATTCATTCCATTCCTGACCCGGTCGGAGACTGGAAGCAGGCTGTGGATATTCATTATTCATTATAATAGATCTACAAGCACAATACCGTCCAAGCTATCTAGTTAAAAATTTTCCACACCAAGAATTTAACTGTATGAGAGAGAGGGAGAGAGAGATGCCAGTTTAAGCTGAATGATTTTTGATTGTTTATTTATGGATTTATGTAAAAGCCTTCTTGTTAAAACGTGAGGCAATTTAATGTGTTAAAACAGTCAGGATTATGCCTGAGATTTAAAGCCATCAGACTAGAGTAGACGAATGCCATGCAACCAGTTGCGTTATACCACGCCCTATGATAAAAAAAGAATGTTTCTTGTCAAACTGATAATAACGAATAAGTAATTAAATATGCTCAGTTGAGACATAAAATCTTGCCAAAGTTATAGAAGTTTATAGAATTTGGTGTAAATAACATGTTATAATATTTCATAATAATAATAATAATAATAATAATAATAATAATCAACTCAAAGGAAAATTATATTATATTTTTGCAACATTTTTTATAGACACTGTAGCTAGTCAGGGTTTTATTTTACCGCATTTCCTTTTGTTCTTGGCGCAGCTTCGATTTTCTAGCGCATTTAGAATTTTCGAAGCGCAATTAATTACTTACTTACTTAATTAATTAATTAATTCATTCATTCATTATTTCTGTTGAGAAATACGTCATCTTCGTGACGTCATGTACGTGAGGAGATCCCACGTGATTTAGCGGCAAATGCTATATCCACTGGATTGAGGTAACAAATTAATTTGAACCGTGGCTTGTTTATTTCAAAACATTCGTTTGAATTCAAAAAAATATTATTTTGTTAGGACATCGAATCGACTAGAATAGGTCGACTGTAGGGGTTAACGCGTAGGGTGATTTTCTCCACAGGAGTGTATTTTTATTTCGATTTATTTTTCCCTACAAGTCTGGGAGGGTTTGATTATTAATTTCCTTCTTCCCTGCCTCGCGTGGAAATTGTAGACAATGTTGCAAATATCTCGATTATACCTCGTGCTCGCATTGTTCTCAAATTTCACATATGTGTATGGTGACTTATCGGTGCAAAGTGGCTTGCCATGGCATACCGATAGTCAACGGGCACAATATATACAGTGTGGTCTACCCGCCCCTTATTATTTAGTTTTATGAAACCCAACTAACACTGCATTTATCCCGATGGTCGATATTGCTCTGCCCTCTGACTGTGTGACAGCAGTGTAATTGGGTCATGGGTCTAGCAAAGAAAAACCGACCTTAAACTTTTCCCCGCCAATTACTATGGCCCATTCTACTAACATATGACTTATTGCTCCTTGAAATAACACACATACACGTAATAAGATCGAATTAATAGCTTACGCCACGTGATCTGTAATAGTAGAAAGTTAAATCAACACCATAAACTGTGATTGAAGACTTTGAGATGGACTTAAACGTTTGAGGTGGGACGGCTACAGTAACAACTGTAAGTGCAGCGCGCGTTGTCTACCATGCACTGGTGGCTGATTCGGTTAAAGCACGTCCGTAGACGGCGGGCGAGTATGGGTAGAACAGTGCTAGGCATATTTTTTTGAATGAAAGCCCACGCTACATAGCCACTTTCGTTACCTT
This sequence comes from Meconema thalassinum, assembly GCA_946902985.2. Classification (NCBI taxonomy): domain Eukaryota; kingdom Metazoa; phylum Arthropoda; class Insecta; order Orthoptera; family Tettigoniidae; genus Meconema; species Meconema thalassinum. Next base: position 54,505,479 of record OX336389.2, read on the forward strand.
ATGTTGTATTTTTGTGAAGAGTAGGTTGAATTTTGCTGATTTAGGCTATAAAGAGAATAGGACCGAATTGATAGCTTTTGCCACGTGGCCTGTAATGGCAGAAAATTAAAAACTGTCATGGATATTAACATAACATATCGACGTGTCGCTCCGGAGGTCCAGGTTCGATTCCCAGTTCTGCCAAGAAATTCAATACTGGTCTGAGGGCTGAAATTGGATATACTCAGCTTCGTGAAGCAAATCTGAGAAGAGGTGGGTTCTTTCCCCCCTCAGTGGTTTGCTGTGGTTTCCCACTTCTGCTCCAGGCTATTGCCGGGACGGGTTCTAACTTGAGGCCCCCTTGCGCAGTCAGCTGGCATTTGAGGGTGCACAAATGCGAGGGAGCCGTGTCAGTAGATTTATTGGCACGTTAAAGATCCCCTTCGGGGCAAAATTCCGGCACCTTGGCGTCTCTAAAAGCCAGAGTAGTTAAAAGGTACGTAAAACCAATAACATTATTATAACTTAAGACCCCGGTCGCCTCCTTCCCCATCCTCACCTTAATTGCTAATAAATACAATATACAGACACCGCTATAGACAGGTTATCAGAGGAATTCTACACACACCCAAGTACACTGGGCTAAATGACCGCGACGTTCTAGCCCCTCTAATGAAACGTATTTCCCGTGGTATTATTTTGTTCGGGGTCTACTCAGCCACGGGTGATCCAAATGAGCAAAGAGGGTTCGATTTCCCCTTCAGCCATCCTCGAAGTGGTTTTCCGTGGTTTCCCACTTCGTCTCCAGGCAAATGCCGGGATGCTAACAAACGTAAGGCCACGGCCGCCTCCTTCCCTCCTCCTTGTATATCCCTCCCAATCTCCCCATCCCTCATAAGGCCCCTGTTCGCTTTGCAGGTGAGGCCGCCTGGTCGAGGTGCTCGTCCCACCTCCCCAATTGTATCCCCCGACCTATGTTTCAAGCTCCAGGACTCTGCCCTGGAGGCGGTAAAGGTGCGATCCCTCAGTGAGTCCGAGGGAAGAGCCAACCCTGGAGGGTAAACCGACTAAAAAAATTATTTTGTAATTAAATTCTAGCAAGGAGATGAAACCTCTATTTGACGTGTACATATTAAGATGTTTCGTGTAATACCGAATTCGGAAACAACGTAACGTTCATGGAATCCAACCTGAAAATGCATCTGCTCGCTATATTAATAGTGCCCCATCCTCAATAATTAACTGTGCCCTCTTGTGTCATTTCTGTCGTAAGACATTGGTAAAGTTGTCGACACAGACGATATAACGTACCGAAAACAAATTATAAAATTTCCCCCCCTACTAAGTATCGAACCCCAAATCCTTCAAGCCGCAGTCCAACGCGTTACTCTTTCAGCCACGGTTGCTTACACTACAGCTGATGCAGAATACAGCATAATGATAGAAAGTGAGAAGTGGGATGCCACGGGAAACCACTTCCTAGATGATTTCGGTTGGCCTCGAGTAGATGATAAAGATTTGATAATCAATTCCACAAGCATGCCAACACACGTTATTTTGTTTGCACAAAAATAATCCTACCTGAGAGTTAATTCTGCAGAAAATTAAATATTCATAAATAACTGTCGAGTTTCGTTTACCGAACAGTGCGCATTGGACGCTTGTATTCTTTCATGGCCTCCTCGAATACGCCACTATGACACTTCCCAGGCAGTGAAATTCAAAATAGGAGGCCTTGGAAGTCAGTGCATGTGCGATGCGATCCCTACCTAATTGGTCAAACAGCTGCATCGTAATGAAAATCTTGAGCTCTGATTTTGGAGAACCTCTATCATAATGAAACTTGAACTATGATGAGCCTCTTTAAGGTGCAGTTTTCTAGCATATCATATTTATATTTCGGCATGGTCGAATATAATAGTGCATTATGCAACGATCCTATAATGGCAATAATTAAGACACGAGTATGTTTATAAAACGAGCGTATGCGAGTTTTATAATTTCCATCCGAGTGTCTTAATTACCATTATAGGTGAGTTGCATACGACTGTTTATGATCGACGATAGTTATTATAACTATTTTATGTTCGAACATAAGTATTCATAAATATCTGTCGAGATTTCGCCAGTTTTATTTACTGAACAGAGCACATGGGACGCAGAGAATGCCTTGTATTCGACCATGGCCTCCTCGACACCCCACTATGACACTAGACCAGGCAGTGAAATTTAAATTACAAGGCCTTGGAACTCAGTGCACGTGCGATGATATCCTTATCTAATTTGTCAAACAACTGTTTCTTGAGCTCTAATGCTGAAATCTGCATCAACGAAGGTTGTCAAAATTTTGAACACTTGCTACACTGAATATGCAGAGTACCTTGCTTTAATCCTACAGGGGGTGTGGTGGCGCAGCGGTCAAGCTCTTTGCCTCTCACCAGCGCCATATCCTGTGGTTCGAATTGACGTAAAATGGAGATCCCGTGGCTTATGATCGCGAGATTAACGGTCACGCTAACCTACAAGCTTTCTTCCTTTTCATCCTACAGACCATTATGTCATCGTCTAACCTGCCTACATAGCATCGAATAAAAACGGTCCTTTTCAGGACCGAATAAAAATTCATCCATTGGAACAGGTAGATATGTGTCCGTAGTGCAGCTACTGTAAACGGCATTAAGCGAAAAAAGAAGTCATTCGCCTGGGGATCGAACCTGCTACATTGCCCCATGGCCGACAATACAGCAGGTAAGCACAATTTAACCATCTTAGCTACAGCCGTGGTGAGGGTACTGTCACGTATTGAGTCTATTTGTAGTCTTCATAGACACTTCATGTCCTTCGTAAGGCAGTGTTGTTCGGATGAGTCGATTTACACATTCGTTATAGTTGATGGCATTGAAATAACACTGCTGCCAATGATTTCGACTATATTCGCGAGCATGAACTCAACTGTAAAGTTGTACTAGCCCGTAAAGGAGCAAGTACGAATGTTTTTAGGACGACTATGATATACGCGTTAGTTGGGTTGCCTTCCTCCAAAAATAATAAGGGGCTGGTGGACCACACTGTATACTGTATGCCAGGTGAATCAGCTGCCCCTAATGATATCGTTTTATGCAGCCCAACTAACGAACGTTGTCAGGAAGCTTGATGAATCGTAGAGGGATGGGTGATGACTCAAACAAGAAGGGGCCAAGCCCCTGTGAGGGTAGTAAGGTTATTGGTCAAACAGCTAGGTCACTTTCCAAATGATGAAACGGAACGGGATGAGGGATGGCTAAAAAGAGACGGGATCACACCCCCGTCATAATTGTATACTGAGAGGGGGAAAATTACTCCAAATTTCCCCGAGAATTTCCCGAAATTCCCCATCATTCCCCGAGATATCCCACAATTCCCCAGATATTTCCAAAATCCCCCTGAATGGGCTAAATGATCCCACGAGGTTATTCTCCAAGGACACGTGACTTCGTGAGAGGATGCGTCAAGGTCATCGGTCCCTGAGGGCATGATAGGAGGGTAGCGATTCTAGTGGCGTCATCAAGATGGCGGTGGGGCTTCCCCAAGGCCATGGGAGGCACATGGATTACCTCAAGGTCACATGACTGTACAGACAAGTTAATGCTTGTCTCGAGGCAGCATATGACGTCATAGGAGAAGAGAGAGAGAGTGGCAGCAATGTTTGTTCCATGTGGTCGGCCCTGTTGGTTAGTGGTCGGCTATTTAGGTGCTTGGACAGCAGATGACGATATTGGAGGGCAGAGAATAACAATTATGTTATTGGTCTTACGTCAATTTTAAATACTCCGGCTCTTAGAGAAGCCCGGGTGCCAGTATTTTGCCCCGAAGGGGATCTTCGACGAGCCAGTAAATCAACTGACACGGCTCTCTCGACTTTGCGCACCCTCAAATTCCAGCTGACTGCGCCAGGATTCAATCCTGCAAACTTGGGACCAGCAGGCGAGAAGAAGTGTACAGCTATATAATGAGCATATACTCTTGCTACACATTGAAGTGTGGAGCTATATAAAGAGCAGATACTCTACCTACACATTGAAGAGTACAGCTATATAATGAGTAGATACTCTACCTACCCATTGAAGTGTACAGCTATATAATGAGCAGATACTCTAGCTACACATTGAAGTGTACAGCTATATAATGAGCAGATACTCTACCTACACATTGAAGTGCACAGCTATATAATGAGCAGATACTCTACCTACACATTGAAGTGTACAGCTATATAATGAGCCGATACTCTAGCTACACATTGAAGTGTACAGCTATATAATGAGCAGATACTCTTCCTACACATTGAAGTGCACAGCTATATAATGAGCAGATACTCTACCTACACATTGAAGTGTACAGCTATATAATGAGCAGATACTCTAGCTACACATTGAAGTGTACAGCTATATAATGAGCAGACACTCTACCAACACATTGAAGTGTACAGCTGTATAATGAGCAGATACTCTAGCTACACATTGAAGTATTCAGCTATGGGCAAATACTCTACTTACACATTGAAGTGTACAGCTATATAATGAGCAGATACTCTAGCTACACATTGAAGTGTACAGCTATATAATGAGCAGATACTCTACCTACGCATTAAAGTGTACAGCTATATAATGAGCAGATACTCTACCTACACATTGAAGTGTACAGCTATATAATGAGCAGATACTCTACCTACACATTGAAGTGTACAGCTATATAATGAGCAGATACTCTACCTACACATTGAAGTGTGCAGCTATATAATGAGCAGATACTCTACCTACGCATTGAAGTGTGTAGCTATATAATGAGCAGATACTCTACCTACACATTGAAGTGTACAGCTATATAATGAGCAGATACTCTACGTACACATTGAAGTGTACAGCTATATAATGAGCAGATACTCTACCTACACATTGAAGTGTGCAGCTATATAATGAGCAGATACTCTACCTACATTATTGAAGTGTACAGCTATACAATGAGCAGATGCTCTACCTACACATTGAAGTGTACAGCTATATAATGAGCAGATACTCTACCTACACATTGAAGTGTACAGCTATATAATGAGCTGATACTCTACCTACACATTGCAGTGTACAGCTATTTTTTTTAGCGTATGGCTTTTAGTGCCGGGAGTGTCCTCGGACATGTTCGGCTCACCAGTCTTGTAGCTGCTTCGAGACGGACACCCAATGGGTGAGCTACAAGTACCGTTGGGGAGGAATGTTGGATGGGAGTGTCGAGGAGTTGGAAGGTAGCGGCTGTGGCCTATAGTTAGGGACCAACCCCGGCATTTGCCTGGAAGGAAGATGGGAAACCACAGAAGACCATCTTCAAGGTTGCCGGCGGGGGGATTCGAACCTCCTCGCCTCCCGGATGTGAGCGACTGCCAACAGTCATGCCGCAACGACCTTGGCTAACTCACCCGGTAGTGTACAGCTATATAATGAGCAGATAATCTAGCTACGCATTGAAGTGTCTAGCCTCATTGAGAATTACGTTTATGATTACTCTTATTTAGTAACACAGGTTATCAGAATAAATTTACCGTCATCCTGATGGGGCGATGTTGAAGCAAGTGTGAAGCAATTATTCTGGCTTCATCCTCGGCCCGATGACCTTTCGGATAGTGGTTTTTGTCTGAATTATGTGCACAAGCACGCTACACATTACTGACACCAGTGAGCATCACTAGTCTCCATAAGCCAGTACTTTGTTTTAAATCTATTTATTTTACACACAAACACACTAAGCCAGTGGCTTATTAAGACAAAAACAGAAGCATGAATGAAGTCTTACCTGGATCATGACCGCAAGTGTGAGTGCAGCTTACATGACTGACGATACTTGAGTCAGCACTCTATTGTCTAGAGCGAGTCATTCAACGCTCCTTATACATGTAAAGGTTCCTTCTCATATGTCCTTTTATAGGTCGTGCTGCCAAGCAATGCGATATATTGTTATTGCATAGACGTCATCTGTGCGGGAAAAACTAGTGTTTAGCACAAATTGTCAAAGAGGAGCTACGATCAGAATTTTCTTTGGGAGATCATGGCAAAACCACCCATACAATAGGCACTCTCCATCCTTCTCAGCTGTCATCACGAGCCTGAGAAACTTCACGATTTTCTAAGGCTGGGAATCGAACACCAGATATCTTCATGAAAATGTGCTAGCCCTTGCCTGATCATTCTGCTCTTCCATATAACTAGAATCCAAAAAAATCGCTATGTTGCTCCATAAGCAAACTGTAACCCAGTGTCTTACTTGGCGCTGTACAACTAGAGTATTGTTGCTCCATTAACAAACCGTAACCCAGTGTCTTACTTGGCGCTGTACTACTAACTACAGTAATGTTGCTCCATTAACAAACAGTAACCCAGTGTGTTACAGGGCGCTGTACTACTAACTACAGTAATGTTGCTCCATTAACAACCAGTAACCCAGTGTGTTACTGGGCGCTGTACAACTAACTACAGTAATGTTGCTCCATTAACAACCAGTAACCCAGCGTGTTACTGGGCGCTGTACAACTAACTACAGTAATGTTGCTCCATTAACAAACAGTAACCCAGCGTGTTACTGGGCGCTGTACTACTAACTACAGTACTGTTGCTCCATTACCAAACAGTAACACAGTGTGTTACTTGGCGCTGTACAACTAACTACAGTACTGTTGCTCCATTACCAAACCTGTATGCCTCTCACCAAGGCGGCTCGGGTTCGATTCCCGGTCAATGCATGTGAGATTTTCGAAGTGAATTGCCATGTCCTGTGGTTCGGATTCCACGTAAAAAGGAGGTCCCGTGGCTCATAATGGACAGATTAACGGTCACGTTAAATTACAAGCTTCCTTCCTTTTCCATTACCAAACAGTAACCCAGTGTGTTACTGGGCGCAGTACTACTAACTACAGTAATGTTGCTCCATTAACAAACAGTAACACAGTGTGTTACTGGGCGCTGTACAACTAACTACAGTAATGTTGCTCCATTACCAAACATTAACACAGTGCGTTACTGGGCGCTGTACAACTAACTACAGTAATGTTGCTCCATTAACAAACAGTAACCCAGTGTGTTACTGGGCGCTGTACTACTAACAACAGTACTGTTGCTCCATTACCAAACATTAACACAGTGCGTTACTGGGCGCAGTACTACTACCTACAGTAATGTTGCTCCATTAACAAACAGTAACACAGTGTGTTACTGGGCGCAGTACTACTAACTACAGTACTGTTGCTCCATTACCAAACATTAACACAGTGCGTTACTGGGCGCTGTACAACTAACTACAGTAATGTTGCTCCATTAACAACCAGTAACCCAGTGTGTTACTGGGCGCTGTACTACTGACTACAGTAATGTTGCTCCATTAACAAACAGTAACACAGTGCGTTACTGGGCGCTGTACAACTAACTACAGTAATGTTGCTCCATTAACAAACAGTAACCCAGTGTGTTACTGGGCGCTGTACAACTAACTACAGTAATGTTGCTCCATTAACAAACAGTAACACAGTGTGTTACTGGGCGCTGTACAAATAACTACAGTAATGTTGCTCCATTAACAAACAGTAACCCAGTGTGTTACTGGGCGCTGTACAACTAACTACAGTAATGTTGCTCCATTAACAAACAGTAACCCAGTGTGTTAATGGGCACTGTACAACTAACTACAGTACTGTTGCTCCATTAACAACCAGTAACCCAGCGTGTTACTAGGCGCTGTACAACTAACTACTGTACTGTTGCTCCATTAACAAACAGTAACCAAGGGTGTTACTGGGCGCTGTACAACTAACTACAGTATTGTTGCTCCATTACCAAACAGTAACACAGCGTGTTGCTTGGCGCTGTACAACTAACTACAGTACTGTTGCTCCATTACCAAACATTAACACAGTGCGTTACTGGGCGCTGTACAACTAACTACAGTATTGTTGCTCCATTACCAAACAGTAACACAGTGTGTTACTGGGCGCTGTGCAACTAACTACAGTAATGTTGCTCCATTACCAAACATTAACACAGTGTGTTACTGGGCGCTGTACAACTAACTACAGTAATGTTGCTCCATTTACAAACAGTAACCCAGCGTGTTACTTGGCGCTGTACAACTAACTACCGTATTGTTGCTCCATTAACAAACAGTAACACAGTGCGTTACTGGGCGCTGTACAACTAACTACAGTAATAATGTTCCATTAACAAACAGTAACCCAGCGTGTTACTTGGCGCTGTCCAACTAACTACAGTACTGTTGCTCCATTACCAAACAGTAACCCAATGTGTTACTGGGCGCTGTACAACTAACTACAGTTATGTTACTCCATTAACAAACAGTAACCCAGTGTGTTACTTGGCGCTGTACAACTAACTACAGTAATGTTGCCCCATTAACAAACAGTAACACAGTGATGCGAATAACCAGATCTACTCCATTCTCTCAGGAATTATATGTATCTAGTAACACGGGCATATTATAGAAAAAATGAAACTTTATTAGCTTATATTACCTAAGGCAACATCGTTCAGTGCAAATGTAGTGCGTTAATTTACCCCACATATGTATATATATCACACTCAAATACACAAGCTTATAGTCGACAAAATACGCTTTATTTTTCCTCTGTGCTCTTCAAGACACACAATATCATAGATCGGCGCAACACTTCGCCATTACCTGCTCGTTCAGACCACAATCATTCACTTAATATTAAGCGACTTTCCTTACTTACCATCAGTTATACTCCTATTACTCATGATACATATTTCCTTAAGGATCTCACATTGTAAGTGCCGTATAATCGTTTTACTGCATCGTCTAATTACTCACCTTTTTGACCTGAGTTACTCACCTTTCTAACCGTAGTTACTCACCTTATTTCTCACAATTACAGTCCATTCTACTCAAGATCCCCTTATTTCTCACGATTACACTTCATTCTCCCTAAGATTACCTCTTAATCACCTGTAGATACTCACCTTATTTCTCAAAATTATACTTCTTTCTATTCAAGATTACACCTCATTATCGCCCGTAGTTACTCACCTTTCTCTCTCAAAATTACCTTTCTTTCTACTCTAGATTACCTTTCTTTCGCGAAATCCGTATTTACTCACCTTTCTCTCTCAAAATTACCTTTCTTTCTACTTTAGATTACCTTTCTTTCGCGAAATCCGTATTCACTCACTTTATTTCTCAAAATTACACTTCTTTCTGTTCAATATTACCTTTCTTTCGCGAAATCCGTATTTACTCACCTTATTTCTCAAAATTACGCTTCTTTCTACTTCAGATTACCTTTCTTTATCACCCGTAGTTATTCACCTTATTTCTCAAAATTACACTTCTTTATTTTCTAGATTACCTTTCTTTCGCGAAATCCGTAATCACTCACTTTATTTCTCAAAATTACACGTCTTTCTACTCAAGATTACACATCTTAATCACTTGTAGATATTCACCTTATTTCTCAAAATTACACTTCTTTCTATTCTAGATTACCTTTCTTTCACGAAATCCGTATTCACTCACTTTATTTCTCAAAATTACGCTTCTTTCTACTTCAGATTACCTTTCTTTCGATGAATCCGTATGACCAATAAAAAAACTTAATTTCTCCACTACAAAAAATCACTTACCTTTAAATCCTTTTATTAACCATCCTATCTACTGAAATATTAACTGTTCACAAAAATCTGCCTAATTAAATTACGGGCATCAAAATATAGCTTTACTTTCCTCTCTGACTTGGGAACTACCCTTAACGAATTAATATAAGGGCTAATATAGGGTTCTTTAATTGTACCCTGCAACATGCTTTCAATCTGCCTACTCATAGCTTCCTGAAATTTGTAAGGCACGGGGTAGCGATGACCTACAAAAATACTGCGATCATGTACATTTAATGAATGTTCGTAGCAATTAGCTAATCCAATACGGTTCTCAAATATATACTAATTCTCTTACAACACCTCCAACAATCGATCCACACGATCACTCTCTAATGCACTCTGTAATGCAGCCTCACGCAAGGAATCCTCTGGATAATCCTTCGTCATCATACTGCCTAAAAATGTAAAAAAAAAACAAGGTTCCCTCTCAAGAGATACCCCAACAATCTCACCAATAACCTCACTACAAATATCGACTCCTTTAGTCGTTAATACCTCCTCAATCATACATATCTTCTTAGAACCACCATACAACTCACTTGAATTATTAAATGACATGATCATATCTCCACCCATTCATCTGAATTTAACACTACCCTCCTTATAACATAGCTGTGCAGAATGTTGCGACATCCTGTCCGAACCCATAATTAGTGAATATATCAGATTTGGAATCAAAAAACATACTTGTGTTCCAATCTTACCTTCCTTTAAAATTTCTACAACCACTTGTTTAGAAATTCTGTGGGATATCTTTCCCATCGCAGTTAACACAATAGTAGTTCAAATTGGAATTTCCTATATTTTTTATACCAAGTTCCTTCCTATTATTATAAAATGCTGCACTGATGCAGAAAACCTGACAGCCACTATCAAAAAGTGTCTCGATACGCGCCCCTAACACTTGTAATTTTTCGACTGAGTAAAAATTTATAACAGTAGGTTCTTTAGATACCTTCATAAATTCACTTAATAAATAACTACGTATTAGATCATACGGTTCGCTCAAAATAGTAATACCGACTTACATAACAACTCTATCTGGCATTTTTAAGTTCTTATAACCTTCTTCTTCGCTTCTATATTTATTTATAGTTACACTCTCTTCTCTCCTCATAACAATAGTTTCTTTCTCCTCCGTATTATATTTATCAATAGTAACACTGTATTTCGCCTTTGCCCCTATTACTTCCCCTATTCTATCTTCTATGGCACGCCACTGCACTTCATAATCTTTCTCGCTCTCTTTCATTATATTCTCTATTTCCTCTAACAACTTCATTTTCTCCCCTTTCATTTTACTTCTGGACTTACTAATTTCATGCCTTTCCTTCATTTCTCCACTACTATAGCTTAACGACCTTTCTAACTGTTGCTTTTTGCTTCTGCTTTCTTCTATATCCGTCCTTCTTTCGTCTTCTACACTATGTCTCTCCACCATTTCCTCCACCATCGCGCTCTGCTTGTGCTTTTTCTTCCTATGTTTTGGATTACTTATCTCAGCTTTCTGCTTTCCTTGTTCAATAATTATGTCTTTCTGACTGTGCTTTAACGCACGCTTCTCTATTTCTGTTAACTTCATATTGACTTCCTTTATATAGGCTCTGACTTCTTCCCTTGTCTGCCTATTTTGTTCCTCTATAATTTTCTGCATTTTTATTTCTTGAGTGCTTATCACTTTCTTTATTTTACGTACTTCTATTCCTATCTTATCTTTAATCTTCATCTCTTCTTTCTTGCTACGTTCCATAATCTCTACCTTCACGTCTTCTAACCTTTTCCTTACCTCTTGATTAATCTCTTCTACTTTCTTGCCTATAACTTCAAACTTTTCCCCTACTTCTATCCTAACTTCAGCTATGGTTTTCTTTAACTCACTTTGCAATTCCTTTCTTATTATTTCTTTGAATTCTGACATATTCTCCTTAATCCTCTCATACTTTTCATTTAACTCCTCATTCACCTTTTCCACCTTATCTAGCTTCTGATTAATTTCTTTATTATCTTTACATATCGCCTCTTTTATATCCCTACTCATCTCCTGATTTTGCCTACTTAATTCCTCTCTCATCTCCCTACTCATCTCCTGATTTTGCCTACTTATTTCTTCTCTCAACTCCCTACTCATCTCCTGATTTTGCCTATTCATCTCCTGATTTTGCTTACTTATCTCCCTACTCATCTCCTGATTTTGCCTACTTATTTCCTCTCTCATCTCCCTACTCATCTCCTGATTTTGCCTATTCATCTCCTGATTTTGCTTACTTATCTCCCTACTCATCTCCTGATTATTTTTATTGCTATCTTCTAGCTTCTTGTCTATTGCCTTGCTTATCTCCTGATTTTGCTTACTTATTTCCTCTCTCATCTCCCTACTCATCTCCTGCTTTTGCCTATTCATCTCCAGAAACATTCCCATGATCTCATCTAATTTATTTTCCGAAATATCGAAAGGCTTTTGCTTCTCCTTCCCTCCACTAGTCTCTGGATTTATTTCAGGATGTACCTCTATATTCGTCTCAGGGTTAACCTCGGGATTATTCTCAGGATTACTCTCAAGATTTACCTCGGACATCTTGGTATAATCCTCTACACTCTCAGCCTCAGTACCACTATCAACTTTCGTATAATTAGCTTTCTCGCCTTTACCCCTACTCCTCAATTTTCTTTGTTCCTCATCCGCCATCTCGAAGTACACTGTATAAAGTTTACCGTTCCAAAATTCACCTCACTTTCCCCCAAATCAATCACTAATAATACACTAATTCACTTCACTTTCCCCCCAAAACACTGACAATTTGCACTGAATTAACACTCACTCCTTCCGTAAATATCGTTAGGTTTTCGTGCCGCATAGTTGGGGGCCATTTGTAATGGGTTAGAGAACTTAATTCTCCACGTTGGGCGCCATTTGTAATGTGTTAGAGAGAACTGAATCTTGCTAATATGCAAAGCTAATTATTTAAATAGTCGCCCACTTTTGGGTGATCAAAATGAAACATTTAATTGTGTATTAATCTAATAGTGTATCTGTATTGTTGTCAGCTTCACTAAAAAAGTACATAATTTGTAGTATTATATGTAGCCAAGGGCGCCAGACCATTTATATATCATGATCAAAATAATATATTAAACCTCGGTTAAACAGAGGTAGAGCATCGAAATTCCTATCTCCAGCCGTAGTGAAACTTACGTAATCTAACCTTACGATAATTAGTTCAGGAGTATGGTGTTGCCTTATAGTAATTTCTAGCTACTAAAGGAAACCAGTCAAACATTTGAATTTAAAAATGAATTTAATATATAAAAACAACAAGTGCAGAAAGAATAAAATACTAAAGATAATAATAATAATAATAATAAATTAAATTAGAGAATCTACTGAATTTACTTGTATTATGGGTCTTGATAGGAAACTGGAGTATACTGAGTTAATTGAATAAAATATAGATTGAATTTAATAAGCATGAGAGCCTTCTGATTTGACTGGAGTAAAACTGTTTTAAATCGCTCACCGCATTGAAGATCATTGTAGTTGGATTGTTGCGTATAGAGCTCCTGATGGCCCTGATCTGCCTCAACGTAATGAATTTATATGTGGATGACGGAAGAAATTCCAAAAATCATCACTGTGACAATAGCCTCGTACACAACCATGTCACAGTTTGATAAGACAGAATGTCTTATCAAATTCACATACTTAAATAGTCAACTGTCTAGTTTAGCACTGCGTTACAGACTCCATCTCGCTACAGGATCCACTCTTCTGTTCCACACAGCACCATTCCCTCTCCTCCAGCAATTCAATAATAATCCGTTTGGGCGGCCGTCATATATATAACGTTCCCAGGTAAGGCACGTGTCTATCCCCTCTTCTGAAGTCGCTAGGTAATATTAGCCCGCCTTTCACATATCAATAATGACAATACTTCTTTGTAGCATTTCTCGGGAGGTCCAGCCCACCTTTTGTATAAAGTTGCAAAGGACACATTCATCGGCCCAGCATTGTTAGTGGCAAGTCTTCATAGAATCCCTTCTTAGTATGATTTGTATACTGGTAGAATACTTGATGTGAAAGACACAAGTGTCTATTTATGTCATTTCCAGGAAGCCGTGGATACGCCGGCCTTCCGTGAACACCCTCTTCTTCTCTTGTTCGTATTTTCTTCAGAAATAATATTCAGTCAGGCGTCTAACTTATTTCAAATATAATGTGTATCCCTCCAAATCCTTTCCATTGCCATAATATTCTACATTACCGCATAATAAGAGATATAAACATATTAGTAAACATAATAACTAATAAAAGGTAAAATGTAAACTTAAAAAATATTGATAATAATAGTAATAATAATAATAATAATAAAATATATAAAATTATTTCATTCTGGTCACAAATTGGGACCATCACAGTGTGTTACTGGGCGCTGTACAACTAACTACAGTAATGTTGCTCCATTAACAAACAGTAACGCAGTGTGTAACTGGGCGCTGTACAGCTAACTACAGTAATGTTGCTCAATTAACAAACAGTAACCCAGCGTGTTACTGGGCGCTGTACAACTAACTACAGTACTGTTGCTCCATTAACGAACAGTAACCCAGTGTGTTACTTGGCGCTGTACAACTAACTACAGTAATAATGCTCCATTAACAAGTAGTAACCCAGTGTGTTACTGGGCGCTGTACTACTAACTACAGTAATGTTGCTCCATTACCAAACATTAACACAGTGTGTTATTAGGCGCTGTACAACTAACTACAGTAATGTTGCTCCATTAACAAACAGCAACCCAGCGTGTTACTGGGCGCTGTACAACTAACTACAGTAATGTTGCTCCATTAACAAACAGTAACCCAGCGTGTTACTGGGCGCTGTACTACTAACTACTGTAATAATGCTCCATTAACAAGCAGTAACCCAGTGTGAAACTGGGCGCTGTACAACTAACTACAGTAATGTTGCTCCATCAACAAACAGTAATCCAGAGTGTTACTGGGCGCTGTACAACTAACTAAAGTAATGTTGCTCCATTAACAAACAGTAACCCATTGTGTTACTGGGCGCAGTACAACTAACTACAGTAATTATGCTCCATTAACAAACAGTAACCCAGTGTGTTACTGGGCGCTGTACAACTAACTACAGTAATGTTGCTCCATTAACAACCAGTAACCCAGTGTGTTACTGGGCGCTGTACTACTAACTACAGTAATGTTGCTCCATTACCAAACATTAACCCAGTGTGTTACTGGCCGCTGTACAACTAACACAGTAATGTTGCTCCATACACAAACATTAACCCAGTGTGTTACTGGGACCAGTACAACTAACTACAGTAATTTTGCTCCATTAACAAACAATAACCCAGTGTGTTACTGGGCGATGTACTACTAACTACAGTACTGTTGCTCCATTAGCAAACAGTAACCCAGTGTGTTACTGGGCGCTGTACAACTAACTACAGTAATGTTGCTCCATTAACAAACAGTAACCCAGCGTGTTACTGGGCGCTGTACTAATAACTACAGTAATAATGCTCCATTAACAAACAGTAACCCAGCGTGTTACTGGGCGCTGTTTAACTAACTACAGTAATGTTGCTCCATTAACAAACAGTAACCCAGTGTGTTACTGGGCGCTGTAAAACTAACTACAATAATGTTGCTCCATTAACAAACAGTAACCCAGCGTGTTACTGGGCGCTATACAACTAAATACAGTAATGTTGCTCCTTTAACAAACAGTAACCCAGTGTGTTACTGGACGCTGTACAACTAACTACAGTAATGTTGCTCCATTAACAAACACTAACCCAGTGTGTTACTGGGCGCTGTACAACTAACTACAGTAATGTTGCTCCATTAACAAACAGTAACCCAGTGTGTTACTGGGCGCTGTACTACTAACTACAGTACTGTTGCTCCATTACCAAGCATTAACCCAGTGTGTTACTGGGCGCTGTAAAACTAACTACAGTAATGTTGCTCCATTAACAAACATTAACCCAGTGTGTTACTAGGCGCTGAACAACTAACTACAGTACTGTTGCTCCTTTACCAAACATTAACCCAGTGTGTTACTGGGCGCTGTACAACTAACTACAGTACTGTTGCTCCATTAACAAGCAGTAACCCAGCGTGTTACTGGGCGCTGTACAACTAACTACAGTAATGTTGCTCCATTAACAAACAGTAACCCAGTGTGTTTCTTTGCGCTGTACAACTAACTACAGTACTGTTGCTCCATTAACAAGCAGTAACCCAGCGTGTTACTGGGCGCTGTACAACTAACTACAGTAATGTTGCTCCATTAACAACCTGTAACCCAGCTTGTTACTGGGCGCTGTACAACTAACGACAGTAATAATGCTCCATTAAGAACCAGTAACCCAGCGTGTTACTGGGAGCTGTAAAACTAACTACAGTAATGTTGCTCCATTACCAAACATTAACCCAGTGTGTTACTGGGCGCTGTACAACTAACTACAGTACTGTTGCTCCATTAACAAGCAGTAACCCAGCGTGTTACTGGGCGCTGTACAACTAACTACAGTACTGTTGCTCCATTACCAAACATTAACCCAGTGTGTTATTGGGCGCGGTACAACTAACTACAGTACTGTTGCTCCATTAACAAGCAGTAACCCAGCGTGTTACTGGGCGCTGTACAACTAACTACAGTAATGTTGCTCCATTACCAAACATTAACCCAGTGTGTTACTGGGCGCTGTACAACTAACTACAGTACTGTTGTTCCATTAATAAACAGTAACCCAATGTGTTACTGGGCGCTGTGCAACTAACTACAGTAATGTTGCACCAATAACAAACAGTAACACAGTGTGTTACTGGGTGCTGTACAACTAAATACAGTAATGTTGTTCCATGGACAAACAGTAACGCAGTTTTTTACTTTGCGCTGTACAACTAACTACAGTACTGTTGCTCCAATAACAAACAGTGACCCAGTGTGGTACTGGGCGCTGTACAACTTACTACAGTAATGTTGGTCCATTTACAAACAGTAACCCAGTGTGTTACTGGGCGCTATACAACTAACTACAGTACTGTTGCTCCATTACCAAACATTAACACAGTGTGTTACTGGGCGCTGTACAACTAACTACAGTAATGTTGCTCCATTACCAAACATTAACCCAATGTGTTACTGGGCGCTGTGCAACTAACTACAGTAATGTTGCTCTATTACCAAACATTAACACAGTGTGTTACTTGGCGCTGTACAACTAACTACAGTACTGTTGCTCCATTACCAAACATTAACCCTGTGTGTTACTGGGCGCTGTACAACTAACTACAGTAATGTTGCTTCATTAACAAACAGTAACCCAGTGTGTTACTGGGCGCTGTGCAATTAACTACAGTAATGTTGCTCCATTACCAAACATTAACACAGTGTGTTACTGGGCGCTGTACAACTAACGACAGTAATGTTGCTCCATTAACAAACAATAACCCAGTGTGTTACTGGGCGCTGTACAACTAACTGCAGTACTGTTGCTCCATTAACAAACAGTAACCCAGTGTGTTACTGGGCGCTGTACAACTAACTACAGTAATGTTGCTCCATTAACAAACAGTAACCCAGTGCGTTACTGGGCGCTGTACTACTAACTACAGTAATGTTGCTCCATTAACAAACAGTAAGCCAGTGTGTTATTTTGCGCTGTACAACTACTGTAATGTTGCTCCATTAACAGACAGTAACCCAGTGCCTTACATGGCGTCGTACAACTAACTACAGTAATGTTGCTCCATTAACAAACAGTAACCCAGTGTGTTACTTGGCGCTGTACATCTAACTACAGTATTGTTGTTCCATGGACAAACACTAACCCAGTTTGTTACTTTGCACTGTACAACTAACTACAGTACTGTTGCTCCATTAACAATCAATAACCCAGTGTTCTTGGGAACATACGAATACGTATGCGAAACATGAACTTACTTGTCTGTTGTATGAGTATCACTTTAGTAGTGGCATCAAGCAGCAAATGACGCTTACTTACATAATCCATCATTAGGGTAAGCTCTTTTTCTTATCATTATGGAAAGCCCTTTATAAGCATAAAATGTTATAGTGATTTTGGTAACTTATAAGCTAGAGTGTAATAGACATGAGTTTTTGTTTGTTTATAGGCTACTACAATGATTATTCTTAATGCTATGGGGCAAGCCTGTGGTTTAGAGAGAAAAAAAGCTGATTGAATTACCAACGGATACTCCATTCCGCATTATCAACATTCAAAAAGTGGACGCAATGTATGGTGAACGTGTACTCTGTGTTAGTGAAAATTTTCAGACATTTCTTCCTGCTCGGTTTAATAATATGTCAGAGAGTATGTTCGAGGATGTAAATCGTGGTGTACATTCTCTATATTTAATTTATTAGCGTATAAAACAATAAATGTATTGTACGTTTTAACTAATTGAAAAACCCTCATGCTGAATAATAATCAATACTGTTTTATTTCTAACTACCCTCACCCCCAAGTGGTTTTTTGTCCGTTCTAGGCCACCATCAACATAAGTCATCATTATAAGCCATCAGCATAAGCCACTGTCATAAGCCATCAACATAAGCCACCAACATAAGCCATCATCACAAGCCCCCGACATAAGCCATCAACATATGCCACCGTCATAAGCCACCAACATAAGCCATCAACATAAGCCACCGACATAAGCCATCAACATAATCCATCAACATAAGCCACCAACATAAGCCACAACATACGCCACCAACATACGCCATCAACATAAGCCATCAACATAAGCCACCAACATAAGCCATCAACAAGAGCCGTGAACATAATCCTATATAAAACGTCAACACAAAATCACTCTTTCACCAGAATTGTTCTGATCTTTGTATTAGGTAGAACAACTTTACAAGTCAGTTACTACTAAGGAATATACTATAACCAATAAACGTAAACCACGTGCACTGTATCATGGCTACTCTTATAACTTATAAGCGGCAAAATGTGAATGGAATCATATTTTGGCAGTGCTCAAAACAAAGAACATCAAAATATCTAGGTCATCTAAAAAGTAAAAATGGTAAGTTCTTAAGTGTGGGTAATCATCAATGTAGTGTACCAGATAAAACACTGTTGCTGTCAACAAAATATCTTGAAAATGCTAAAAAGCGAGTTCAGGAAAATAATATTGCTGCTCAAGATAGTGCATTGTTTGTTGAAAAGCATTTATCATCTCCTCAAAAAGCCATGTTAGGACAGGTGTCAACGTTCAATAAACCCTTAACACTATCAAAGGCAACACAGACTCTTCAAGAGATCCCTGTTGAAAAGGAACAAAAGGAATTGGATAGTTCAAGTGATGTTGAGGATGATGATGATAATGATGGTGACAATGACTATAATACTTATGATGATAATATTTATAATGATGATAATGATGATGATGATTATGAAAATTAAGAGGATGAGGGTTTTATGTCTATAAAACCATTGCGGCTTCCCCAGTTTTTAAGAACAAGAGTACCTGGAGAAAGTTATAAAAGGATCTACAAGAAGCGTTGTGTTTAGAATCTATGACAAACAATGGTAAGGGTATAAAAAGTCGTATTCAGTGAGTAACTATTGTAAAACCCAAATGAATAGAAATATTGTATTTGTATTGTCTCTTTTTCTTAATTGCTATCCCCATGTCCCACTATTAATGCAATTGTTAACCATTAACAGTCTCTGACTATGTTCAGATATAGAGTGGCCTTAAACAATACACTCTATCTATGGTTTGTGTGCCGAGTATCATAATAATACAGTGTGGCCAAGCGATGTTAAGGCAATAGTTATGTCAGGTAAGGGATTCGAACCCTTGCTTCCTTGTACAGGAAATTTGATCTTAAGTCAAACACCTTAACCATTCGGCCAACCTGACAGTTACTAATTTAATTAGTTTTGTGGACTTGAGTGTTTACAAAACTTTTTGCAGTATACATTGACTAAACCACTTGCTTGTTTTGAAATATAGATTTTGTTTTGTTTTACCATAACATTGCAGTTATGAGTCTTGTGAACTGGATGTTTAATATAGGGTTAAAGGCATTTTAAAATAATTTTAGAAAAGCTCTTAGGTATCGTGTCATGGGTTTTAGTAATGCATTACTGCTCGTTGACTAACATTTACCGTTACACAACATTATTTTGGTGAGCTTACATGTTGTTGTTTGAGTCTTTAGTCTTTTGACTGGTTTGATGCAGATCTCAATGCCTCCCTGTTCCGAGCTAATCGTTTCATCTCTATATAGCTACCACACCCTACATTCAAGGCTATCTGTTGAACATATTCTAACCTTCGATCTCCCCTACAAGCTCTTGGGTTCAATTCCTAGCTTTAACACAAAATTTTAAAAGTGGTATGAGGACTTAAACAAGTCTACTCAGTCTCGTGTGGTCCAAATAAGTAGAGAGGGTTTGATTCACACCTCAACCATACAACACCTTGTATTTTCTAATTTTTTTAAAATAATGATAGCCATTTGTTCATTTTCACATTTCACACATTGCAATTTGTCAATTTTCCATTTGCAGTTTTTAAAATGTCAGTTTGAAGTTTTTGAATTTCTTGTTATGGAAACATGGATTTTCCAATTTGGTGCTTACACATTTTTTTCATTTTCTATATGTCAAAAGTTCATATTTGCGAAACATGATGTTTTCATTTTAAGTTTTTGTAAATGGTGTTCAAGTGAGTGCATGACCATGGCGATGGTACAGTCTGTCTATGTGTTTGCAAAATATAGAGGTCTACTACTACTACTGCAGGTAAGGCTGTTTTACACATTCTCTCTCTTTCTGTGTAGTCATACATTCACACAAACATGCCTGTCTTTGAGAACAAACACAACCACTCTATTTATCCCCAAAATCATCCTTGACATGCACACTCATCCCAAAGAACTTATACATAACATTTACCATTACAAAAAAATGGTTTCCACTATTTACAAAAATTTAACTATTTATAATTACAAAAATGAATATTTACAAAATACTAAATCTACTAAATCTACTGGTTACAAAAAGCCATGTCTCTAAACAATAAAATATAGAAATCACACCTCCTACTTTTGGTTATAACCCCATGGTAGGCTAATGCGTAGGTCATTCGTCTGTACACATTTGTTATCCATCAAGGCAAAAGTGCATTTTCTCTGTTCCACAAGATACAAATTATGGTTGCTGGATTGTATCCTGCACTGATTATGCGACATAGCTTTGCCAGTTCATAAAACCACTAGGTAGTTCTCTACAGATAGCGATTTTACCACTGCTCTACCTACGCCTTTTGCTTTCTTTTTTGGCTTCCTTACAGTTTAGTGTACATCAAACCCAGTCCACCTTTGTATTTGTAATCCAAGTAATAATTTGAAAAGAGACAAGTGTAATCGGTTTTAAACATTATCTCTGCATTTTTATATGTTTATGACATGCATATTAACCTGAAATCAAACTCTAGTCTACCTTAGTGAAAGGCTAACAGCTTAACCACTGCGCCACCAAGCCCTTCTTTCTTTGATTCGTTCTAGGCCTTGGAGCTGGAAATCGAGTTAAGATCTCCAGTGCAAGAGGCACATGTACTCGCCACTGCAGCACAAAATGGTTAGCTGGTAACATTAGACAACTGGAAATGATTGTATTTCTGTTAGCCAAGCATTTCTGTCATTTGCCTACTGTATGAGCACTGCCAGCAAGACAGTTTAGTTTAGAACAAGCGAGTGTGTGTGTATAGATTATTAGCCTCAAGTATTTAAAGCTTGTTGTGTAAAGCGACCATCTTGTCCCATTAACCACTGAGCAAGTTTTAACAGTCAACCCATAAAAGCAGCATAGGATAGTTGTGTGTGGTTCATGTACTTTACCTTACCCTCTATAGGTAGAGCGTTATCCCTTTCCTTTTTGCCATCACCAATGACCACATCCGCCCACAAGTTTTACACTTAAACCCTTGGCTTGTTTTCGATTAGGTTTGGTTCGGTTTAGTTCGGTTTAGTTGGGTTTGATTCAGCTTGGTTCTGTTTAGTTCAATGTAGTCACCATTTTGTGTTTTAGCTATCCTCTTTAACCAATCAATTAAAGTTAGTCTACTCTTAATTCTTGAATCAAATCAGATTTTGTGTACACCGTTTGTCATTTATTAACCCATGCCTGCAACCTATACTCTCTCTGTACTGCAGTTTGATCTGAAAACAAGTTCTAATGGTGAAAGACTTGTCAGTCACCATACATGTAGCCTACAATAATTATTTCTTTACGTAGCTATGTTTCATCACTCACGGTAAACATCTCACATGTCCGTATCCGATTATTAGTTTATAAAATCTCAGGACGATGACCTTGATGTATTGGGTGTTTTGGGTAAATTCATTGGCCATGGGAAAGGGTTGACCATTCTAAGTCCTATGACACCTAACATGTCGATATCCGATTATTAGTTTATAAAATCTCAGGTCAATGACCTTGCTGTTTTGGATTTTTGGGGTAATTTCATTGGCCATGGGAAAGGGTCGGCCATCCTGAGTCCTATGGCACCTCACTTGACCCTCTTCGATGATTAGTTTATAAAATCTTAGGTCGATGACCTTGCTGTTTTAGGTCCTTTAGGTAAATTCGTTGGCCATGGGAAAGGGTTGGCCATCCTGAGTCCTATGACACCTCACTTGACTCTCTCTCTGATTATTAGTTAGCGAGATATTAACAAAAGGACAGTTAGGTCCTTTTGACAAAAATGAATAATAGATTCAAAAACAGGGCGTCACCCCAAGTCCAACGACCCCTCATACAAGTCCCTAGCCTTATTGGTTCATGAGATATTAAAAAGCAGATGACCTATTAGTTTTGGATCTTTTGGTTATTTTTTAAAAATAACTTTTCTACAAATCATTATTCCAAGTGCACATGCGTAAAAACAAAAAACAAAAATGTTAAATCATACAGCATCCAGTTGCATGTATGCGTTTCAGGTGGAACAAATTAATTTCATACTGGTATCGGACCTCATGCATGTCGTACTTGGAAGGCGACTTTTACTTTAAAAAATTACTATTTCACCCCCTAGAAGGGGTAGGTTTAATTTTGGGGTGGAAATAAGTTGTCCATAGGAAAGGGGGTGTCCGCCCGAGTAATGTGACACCTCATTTGTCAAAATCCGACCATGGGCTCGCGAGATATTGGGTTGGACTCACGCGGCGGCCATCTTGTAGGAGGAAAGCCGTCGGAGTAATTAGAACTTTCCAAAAACAACTACTTCGCTTGTTCAAACCCGGCCGAAGTCGTTGATTTTTTAAGAGGGTTAAATCCTTCAGTATGCTTTCCTTCGTAGGGGAGGTGAAGCCGGCGGGCCCATGCCATAGATTTATGGCATGTAAAAGAACCTACCACTACAATGGTAGTGTGTAGCCAAAATGTGTAGGCTATTTGGTTTGAAACGCTCTATCAAGTTAAAACGTTTGCCGCTGGGTGTCAGTGTCAGTGGTGTCTGGTAGCCAAAATTGGAACTACTTGACATTGAAATTGGGGAGCCTACGGGCGTTCAATTGAAACGCCCTGCTATGGCTATTGGCTGCAATTCAAATATAAATAATATCAACGCATATTGAAAATTAAGACATAAGTAAACGTAAATGATGTAATCTCAAACACGTGCCGATATTTTAATTTTCAGATGTAGAAAATGGCTTTTTAATAGTCAGAGAGCTGATTTAATGAATAAAGATGTAGACTATTTTGTACAATAATATAAACTTATTCTCGAATCATTTTGAAGCAAGCCCATTTATGTCGTCAGGATAATGCTCACAAACTTAGATGTGGTTCACTGTTTGTTAATTCTCTGATGAAATACCTGAAATACATGACTGCTGTGAAGGTACGGTACACAATTGTTATTGCTGAAATTATCTGTAAAATTGACATTGTATTTATACTGTCATATTCAGGAATGAAAAGTTTCAAAACCACAGAAAAAAAAAATACGGAGTACCTACAATTGAGCCATTTAAGACCTTACCATCTTTTTATACTTTTCGTTTCACAAATCACACCGGTATTTTTACTAATTAATTATACAGTAGAGCGTCGTTCATCCGGACTAATTGGGACCAAACATGTTCCGGATAACGATTTTTCCGTATAATCAAACGTGCGTTTATTTCATCGGAAAAGACATGCACAGTACACCAAGCTTCTCATTTAACTGCAACGCTTTCTCACATAACAAAGATCCAGAAATGGGATCTCCCTTACTTCTTGTCTGAATAAACCATAAGTACACCGCTTCTTCCAATTTTTATCTGTAACTGATCTCATGGTCCTAATTTTCTAGACCCTTCTTCACTATCTAACTTCGATGCGTCATTCAGAATTTCATATTTTCTTTCTTCAAATCATAAATTGTGGATTTTCCAACACTAAGTTTTCATTAGACACTGCACACTCTCACCTTTATCCAGTTTATTAATGATCTCCACCTTCTTCCAATGGATAAAACATTGCGATTTCATTTTTCTTTTTTGTCACTCGAAGAAGTAATTTTCACAACGTAATGCAGTACTGTACACACACTCACATACTCACATACGGTAACACATTGAAACATTCTAGAGTAAACAAACGGAAGGTGACATAAGAGACAACAATTGAAAAGGAGGACCGACTCACTTCTGTAGTGAGCGCGCGCTGCTCCGTCTTTTTTTTTTTTTTTTTTTTTTTTTTTTTTTTTTTTTTTTGCTCGTCCGGATAATTGACGTTCTGGTTGTTTGACGTCCGGATAAATGATGTTCTACTGTAATGTTACTTAATTTTACGGAAGAACTAGCTTTTGATATGGTCAAGTATTTGATATAGCATAGCAATTTACAATCATACCCATACTAATCACCCGCCCCGGCTTCGCCCGGTATCCTCAATGTTCTACCCAGCGTAAGCTTGAAAGGCGCACGGACGGCAGATCCCAGACGCTATTCAGTAAAGCCGAGGTGAACAGCGAAAATCCAAACACATATACTCTTCTCTGAGGTCTTAACTAGACACGACTCGAAAGTTGATGCTGGCCGAAGCTGGGGTGATAGACTCGCTCGCTACCTCGTAAACTCGCTCAGACGCTAGTTATTTAAATTTTCACTGAATGGAGATAGTTGGAAGAATTTAAAACGTAAAATCACTTATAGGCCTAGTGGGCGATGTATTTAATTTTCAGATGTAGAAAATGGCTTTTTAATAGTCAGAGAGAGGATTTAATGAATAAAGATGTAGACTATTTTGCGGAGCTTTTTGTAGAACTTTTTATGCTGACCAATTCTTACACTCATAGTAGGCCTATATAGATATGTATACTGGTTTACCCAGTGTAAGCTTAAAAGGCGCACGGACGGCAGGTTTTTCTGCAACTCGATTCACTAAAATTGTTACTGCTCGGCTTCCTGTTGTCACAAATGAATGTTTTTCTTCACAAACCATCCTCGAGAAATCCTTTACAGAATGGTGAAAACCGCATCAAAATCCATCCAGTGGTTTCTCGAGATTACCCGTTACATCCAAGAATTGGGGACTCTGTTTTATAATACAGTATGTCGAGATGCCCGCGACTATCATTGAAACAAATACATGAATTTATAACTAGTATGGCTTATTAACTCTACGTAACACTCATTAAATACGGCATACAACTGTACCTAGCGATACTTGTAGAGGATGAACTAATCAACACATAGCTTTTTTTCTGTTCCTATGAATTAAAAGTGTACAGTACTGTATATCAACATTGTGATTTAACATGACTTATTTACGATGGAAATAATCACTCAGTTGAGTTAAAATTCATAAAACCCCTGCAAAAGGGTAATCATAAGCTCCGCGAATAACGTGCTCAACGCAGCGAGCTTCGTGACTGTCTATTTTAGACTGTGGTAATACAACTCCGTCCTCCCAGGGTTGCCAATCTAACTTTCCCCCTACGAAATATAGCTTATTTCAAACTGAGGCTAGCGCCAAATAATTTTGAATCCCATCTGGTGGATCAATATTAGCTTTTTTTTTCTTTTCTTGGCGGGAGAGAAGTTATATGTAAATTAATCTAGTGTTAATTTAAAATAACACGTTTTAATAAGAACTTAGAAAATGCTATGGGTACATTAACACTATTTGTGGGATCGTTATTAACTTCTTGAGCATGAGATTGCCGTCAGCCGAGTTGCTTCATATGACATTAATATACAGGACGTCCAGTAATTCCCCGAATTATGGTTAAATACCCCTTACGAATCAGTGAAATTTGTCGCATGTGTTGTAGAAGCAAGTAAACCTTTTTCCGGCTGCATGTAGCATTTGTAAGGTAAGAAGGACTTGGTAGTTGACAAAAATCTTCGAAAATGTTATTTTAGGCGTTCAGGGCTAATTGCATTATAAAGCACAGGATCTTGTTGAAAAAACTGAATAAACATAAAAATGAGTAGCCTATTTGTATAACTCATAATTCAACATGATACACCGTGAGAGGACATGCCCACTTTTGCTGAGACTTCTGTAATGTTCTCTCTTGTTGAGAGATACGCAGTCTTCATGTTGGTAGCACAGATATATTCGAGTTTATTTTGTTCCTGTCAGGGGACAAGAATGTTCTAGATTTACCATTTCAGTCAAAAATTAACTTCATTTTTTAAAGAACTGTTTTTTTCTTTTGTGCATATTGTGTTACTCGAAGACTAATGGATCAAAATACATGACATTTTTCTTGTGTAATAACATCTCATTGAGAAATGGAAATAATTGTAGAGTTGTTATTTCATTTGAGGGGCCTGAGACATTTTGGTCATCAGCCCCGTATAGTTGGGTGTGTGTTGAAGTTGTCTGGCAACAGGTATTGCTGTGATGACTGTATTAATGTGTGTGAATGTATCAGGGACAGGGATGGGGTAGACGCTCCGGGACTTGAAGTAAGGCACTATCCCGGCAATTTCCTGTAGGGAGTGTGGAAAAACCCGGGGAAAAACCACACTCAGGATAAACGTTGTCAGCACCGGGATTCGAACCTACGATATCCGTACTTACCGCAGCTGCATTCGCGGCCATGTTGCACGTTTGACGAGTGCGACTACGCCGCGGGACGAAATGCTTGTAGAATTTGACTTCGAGTAACTATAACCCCCCCACTGGTCGACCCTGGCTACGCTACTGTTCAGTCTACTGTACATAGGCCTACCAGTGGAAGAGGTCCTTCCTTCTCAAGCTAATTATGAGGACGTTATTGACAATAAGCTTTCTTCCCTTAATGAATACAGTCAATGGCGAGAAATGAAATAGGTCTACATACAGTGGCGTAGCCAGGAGGGGGAGGCCATTGAAAAATCAGCAGGTTGTGATTTGTGTCTGTTTCTACTCCGCGCCGGCTACTTGGTGATGTGCTGTTGTCGTCTTTCGGCCCGGGTCCCCATTTGAGGCTACACACGTGTTGGGTAGATTATAGGATGAGGAATAACCCACCCAC
The DNA here is from genome assembly GCA_946902985.2 of Meconema thalassinum. Lineage (NCBI taxonomy): Eukaryota > Metazoa > Arthropoda > Insecta > Orthoptera > Tettigoniidae > Meconema > Meconema thalassinum. The sequence continues at coordinate 54,532,697 of OX336389.2, forward strand.
CAAGGGAAGATGATTAAGAGAAGGAAGTAGATTTGGGATTGGAAAAGAAGGATAGAAAAATAGGAGGAGAGTCCCACAAAATTAATAAGTTGAGATTTAAATACCCTTAGAAGCAGTTGCCAATGGAAATTAACTCTCGGATACCTAAAGTAGGTACGAGCTTGGTCGAGGCTAACGGGAACCGCAGCTAGGACTTGGGCGGTTTGCAAGAGAGAGGCTTTAGTATATTTCCTCCCAAGCATGTATAAAAGTACTATGGGGAAGCGTGATGGTCTGGCAAGACTGAGAGGAACAAATTTACTGTATGTCTTCTCAAAGAAATTAGGTTTTACAAAGTAATTCAAAGAATGCCAATGATTTAACTCAGGTTTGGTATTTTCAATTTCCAAAATTATGGAGTTCCTGTAAGGGCGACCAAGTGTCTCTAAAAAGGAAAATGATAAAAGATTATGCCTTATTGGGTAATCTTGGTAAATGAACCAATGGTTGCATTGGAAAATGGCTAAGCTTTTACTCAGCGAGGAGCCGGCTAAAAGTTTAGACAAAAGGAAACACTTATCTTTTAGAAAACTGACCATAAGTTTTCGGAGAGGGTCTCCACAAGCAGGTAGTTGGCTTGGCGAACTTTACTTGCCTTACTGGCCAATTAGAATTAGCTATTAACGCTAAGAAGAACTTTAGTAAGGTGAAAATTAAGAGTTCTTGCTCAAATGCAACAAATGGTAAAAGCTCTATTAATGATTTTAATATCATTGAGTGAGGAGAGTCAAGGAAGACAGGATTTTGCCTAAACTTTATATTCGCAAATGAAAAAGCGAAGGGAAAAGATTTGTTTATTTTACAATTAGAAAAAGTTTGAGGAAATTAACAATTATGCAATATAATTTTAATAAACATAGTTCATTTGAACTTTTTAACAAATAGGGTCGCAGACCTCTCAACATTAAACGGTTGCTCCAGGCAATTGACAATTTACAAGGTTTCAAACCTTACATGTTTCTAAAATCTTTATAAGATTTAAACCAATAAACAATGAAATAATTAAAGCTTGAACGTGAATTGGAGTACAAAAAGTGTACCTTAAGAAATTCTTTAGAGAATGTCCTAGAGAAAATGACAATTTTGAAAATGACGATAATAACAACGTGAAAAACAAGATAGAAGTTCCTACAACTTCTTATATTTATACAGAATTAATATATGAGAATTATACAAAGGAGGACAGGTCACTTACTGTGAAACCTGGAGAAAGTGAAAAGGAAGTTTCTAGACTTCCTATGTTTAATTAGGAATCACGAGCAAATGGGGCAGTTTCCATTTCGTGAAACCTGAACATGACTCTCTCAAGAGTTTAAGGAATTGTTTTTCCTGATTATAGGAAAGGAACAATGTGATTTAAAACTTGTATCACACAAGCAATTATGCAGAATTTAATTAATGTTAAACTAGCAAAGTTGGAAGGGCACTTCGTGAGTAACACCTTATAGAAAGTTACAATTTTATAAATAATGGTTGTTAGTAGAAGGTTAAGGAAAGATCATTGGGATATAGGATCAATGTTCATGGCCGTATTTAATATAACCGGACGATCGCGACGCGGTAGATACGTGGAGCAAGCACTGATTATCACTATAGTCTGTAAAGATTGATGTAAAGTTCACTATAGAAACACTAAAGTTCATAAAAAAGAAAGTTATTGCAATTATGGAAAGAACTGATTGCACTATATAGGTGAGAGTCTATTTCTTGAAAAAATTGTGATTTACAATTAAATGCGCCATAGAATGTTCCAGAGGTTCCAGCGGTGGAAGAAAGTTAGCTATTACAAAAATTTGTAAGGAAGATTCCTCATTTTAAATATCATTGTCCCAAGTGAGCGAAAAACACTTGACGGCAAGACTCACAGATAGAGTACAAGATCTCGAAGGTTCCAGAACGACCTTAGCAGAAAAATGGGGTTGAGAAAATCCAACGGAGGAACTGGCTTTATAATTACAGACAGCGGGTATTAGATAATATCCCACGTAGCGAGAGTATTTCTCTTTGAATAGCTTAAGAAAAGCTCTTTTTTAGTAAGGTTGGCTCATACAAGCAAAAGCTCAACATGGCAAATCCCACGAGGTATGATATTTGCCCCAAAGTAAATAATTTCACACTGTCTATAAATTATAATTAAAAGCACGTGGAAGTTAAAACCATGAAGATGAGGTTAAAACTTTTAAAATGGTACTTATCTTGATTTCATGTTGAAGTCGAAGTTTCCGATGATGATTACTTAGCCAACATGGCGTAGAAGAGGGTGAGACTCTTGGTTTGAGGAGGCAAGCTCGAGCGGAGCTTTGACTGATCGAGTCAACTGCAGACTGAGAAGTGAGACCTGCTCAACGGAGCACGGAGAGACCACGGAAGGGGAAAAGAGTGGGGGGTAGGAGACAAAAGGAGAACATATAAGCATTGCCAACTTAAATACAACAAATTGATCTCTTGCTGAGCTGGTCTTCAAGGAGTTAACAGATGATACTAGCGCAGCATGGTGAGTAAAGAAGTGGACGTAGTCCTCTTGCTCAAGGAGAAAATAGCTGACGATGGTAACAGGATCTGGTGGCCAAATGGATAAGTAAGTCCTCTAGCACCAGGAAGAGTTGAGGAACTTCAGAGATTCGCTGCAAGGTGACGCTAGGTGGGTCACAGAAGTTATATATCTGAAACAGACTTATGAAGACATGAGAGATATGCCCAACAAGGAGAAAACAGATGATCACTGTTGGTGTTTGACAAAGAGGAAGGAAGAAATGAACATGCAAAAAGCAATAAAAATTATATCTCAGGTACCGTGTATTCAAAGAATACACCACGTGTCCATGACAACGTATAACCACAGTCGACCTAGAGATCGCGAAGCTTGGCTCATATTTTTCTACCGAATGACAGTAATGCTCTCACGCAGCAACAAGCATGTGCCGATTGCGCTGTGTTGGTGAATGTTATTGTTACTGAATTTACTGTATATGTTAGCATTGTGTAACCGTTATATCTTTAATTTAACATGAGTTTTACAAGAGGAGATGTGCAGTTCAATAAACAGATCTAATATTAGAAGCAATATTTCAGTGTTGCTAAGTAACCTATGTGATCGTTTTTCTGTCAGTCCCACGAGTGTACGGTGCCGAATTAGATTGGGCGGGGAATGATAATTTATCAGCTAGTGCCTGAAATAAATATACATGAATCGTTTATGCACTTAATAATACACTTCTCACATTAAGCGGGGGTTGTATGAGAAGCGTTTTATTTAGTGCATAAATAATTATTGTATTATGAATTACACAATTACGGCACACAAGGAAATTCATTGTTACTCCTCGCCCAATCTAATTGGGTGTATTCGTGATGACCTACTGAGAAGTCGTTCTATTAATGTAGACTGTTCAATAAACAAGACGACACCCGAGTTTCCAAAGGACCCTAAACGGTAAGATTTAAGCTATGGATTTTAGGCCTGTATTATAAAGCTTTACAAGGGGAGCATGATGGCGCAGGGGCTTAGTAGCTCGTCAATCACCCGGACGGCCGGAGTTCCAATCTCGGTGAGATCAGGGTGGAATTTTCACCTGAAAAATTACCTAGCATCTGGAAGGGCACCCGGCCTTAAATCCCCGGCCAAAACCAAAATGAGCCTGGTTGACTCCGGCGACCCCAATTAATTGGGAAAAGCAGTAGAAAGTATTATAAAGCTTTTCAATCAAATAACGGTGCTAGGTCTTTAACTGGTTATAAATCAATAATGTTATTGGTTTTAGGTCCCTTTTAACTACTGTGGCTTTTAGAGACGCCAGGGTGCCGGAAGATTGCCCTGAAGGGGATCCTTAACATACCAGTAAATCTACAGACACTGCTCCCTCGCACTTACGCACCCTTAAATTGCCAGCTGACCGCGCCAGGATTAGATCCTGCAACCTTGGGCGCAGCAGGCGAGAACGTTACCACTGAGCCACACAGCCAGTTGGTTATAAATCAGAAGCATCCATCGGTAGAATGTCTATGCATGGCTTTGGTGGTGTGGTCGGTAGCATGCTGAACTGCTATGCCCAAGATCACGGATTCGAACCCAGTCGAAGTCGTCGGGCCCTTGTCATAGATTTATGGCATGTAAAAGAACCTACAACTACAATTGGTAGTGTGTAGGCTATTGGGTTAGAAACGCTCTATCAAGTTCCAACGTTCGCCGCTGGGTGTTAGAGAGAGTGGCGTCTGGTATCTAAAGTTAGAACTACTTGACATTGAAATTGGGGAACCTACGGGCGTTCATTTGAAAAGCCCTGCTATGGCATTGTCTGAAAATCAAATATAAATCTATGCATTTTGAAATTTAAGACATAAGTAAACGTAAATGATGTCATCCCAAACACATGCCGATATTTTAATTTTCAGATGTAGAAAATGTTTTTTTAGTAGTCAGAGAGCTGGTTTAATGAATAAAGATGTAGACTATTTAGTACAATAATATAAACTTATTCTCGAATCATTTTGAAGCAAGCCAATTTATGTCGTCAGGATAATGCTCACAAACCTTTGTGGTAAACTGTTTGTTAATTCTCTTATGAAATACCTGGTCTCCCACTTGGCTGCTGTGAAGGTACGGCACACAATATTGTTATTGCCGAAATTATTTGTAAAATTGACATTGTATTATTTTGTCAAATTCAGGAATGAAAGGTTCCAAACCCACAGAAAAAATACGAAGTACTTACAATTGAGCCATTTAAGACCTTAAGATCTTTTTATACTTTTCGTTTCACAAATCACACTGGTAATTGTACTAATTAGCTATAATGTTACTCAATTTTGCGGAATGGTTAAGAATTGATATTATATTATACCTATACTAGCAACCCGCACCGGCTTCGCCCGGTATCTTAAAGGGTTTACCCAGCGTAAGCTTAAAAGGCGCACGGACGGCAGGTCCCAGACGCAATTCAGAAAAGCCGAGGTGAACAGCGAAACTCCAAACTCATATAGTCTACTCTTCTCTGAAGTCTTAACTCGACACGACTCGACAGTTAATGCTTGCCGAAGCTGGGGTGATAGGCTAGCTCGTAAACTCACTCCGAAGCTAGTAATTTAAATTTCCACTGAAATGGAGATTGTTGGAAAAAATGAAAACGTAAAATCACTTATAGTGGGCGATGCATTCAAGATAGAGATATTATGTCGCGGACGTTTTTGTAGACCTTTTCATGCTGACCAATTCCTTACACTTTTAGTATATAGATATTTTAATGGTTTAATAGCGCACGGACGGCAGTTTTTTCTTCGACTCGATTCACTGAAATAGTTACTGCTCGGCTTCCTTTGGTCATAAATTAATGTTTTCCTACAGGAAACTTCCTCGAGAAATCCTTTACTGAATGGTGAAAACCGCATCATTATCCATTCAGTGGATTTCTGAGATTACCCGTTACATCCGAGGGTTGGGGACTTTGTTTGATACTCTGTCGAGATACCCGCGACTATCAATGAAACAAATACATTAATTTATAACTAGTATGGGGGGCTAGTAATTCTACTTAAGACTCATTAAATACGTCATACAACTGTACCTAGGGATATTGCAGAGGATTAACTAAAAAAACAGAGCATATTTTATGTTCCTATGATTTAAAAGTGTACACTATTATTATTGTGACTTTTCTATACGGTATTACAGTAGTTGGTGATTTAACATGACATATGCTG